>JADLZK010008079.1:0-152743 GCA_015847255.1 Hyparrhenia diplandra | reverse complement strand
CAAATGGTTCATCCTAGAGAACCTAAATTTGAACAAGTGGACCATTAGAGTTTTTCCAAGAATCACCCGTCATAGGCCTCATAGCAGCACTTGTTTAGAGTGAAATCTTGGAATTCATTTAAAAATCTCTATGTCGACCTACGTCTTAAAACAAGAAGGGGAACGCACGAAAAAGGTACATAGGAAGTTAGGGTGGATAGGTTAGACGATGGTAGGATCAATTACATTGTTCCCCAACCGTTAATATATGTTTCTAGATGTGACATTAGGGATGCCGGGCGCTGATTTCATGCGTGAACTCAAAACAAAGAGAAGTTTCCAATCCGGCTATAGGATCGAAGCTAGACTTTTTTCACGGGTTGTGGAATCAAATGCCTCACCCTAGAGAACCTAAATTTGAACAAGTGGACCATTAGAGAGTTTTTCCAAGAATCACTTGTCATAGGCCTCAAAGTAGCACTTGTTTAGAGTGAAATCTTTGAATTCCGTCAAAAATCTATATGTCGACCTACGTGCGAAACAAGAAGGGGAACGACACGAAAGGAACATTGGAAGTTAGGGTGGATAGGTTAGAAAATGGTAGGATCAATTACATTGCGTTCCCCCAACCGTTAATATATGTTTCTAGATGTGACATTAGGGACAGCGGCGCCGATTTCAGCGCGAACTCAAAAATAAAGAGAAGTTTCCAATCCGGCTATAGGATCGGAGCTAGACTTTTTCAAGCGGTTGTGGAATCAAATGCCTCACCCTAGAGAACCTAAATTTGAACAAGTGGACCATTAGAGAGTTTTTCCAAGAATCACCTGTCATAGGCCTCACAGTAGCACTTGTTTAGAGTGAAATCTTGGAATTCCGTCGAAAATCTCTATGTCGACCTACGTACCGAAACAAGAAGGGGAACGACACGAAAGGTACATAGGAAGTTAGGGTGGATAGGTTAGACGATGGTAGGATCAATTACATTGCGTTCCCCAACCGTTAATATATGTTTCTAGATGTGACATTAGGGACAGCTGGCGCTGATTTCAGCGCGAACTCAAAATAAAGAGAAGTTTCCAATCCGGCAATAGGATCGAGCTAGACTTTTTCACGGTTGTGGAATCAAATGCCTCACCCTAGCGAACCTAAATATGAACAAGTCGACCATTAGAGAGTTTTTCCAAGAATCACTTGTCATAGGCCTCAAAGTAGCACTTGTTTAGAGTGAAATCTTTGAATTCGTCAAAAATCTCTATGTCGACCTACGTGCACCGAAACAAGAAGGGGAACGACACGAAAGGAACATAGGAAGTTAGGGTGGATAGGTTAGACGATGGTAGGATCAATTACATTGTGTTCCCCCTACCGTTAATATATGTTTCTAGATGTGACATTAGGGATCTGTTGGCGCTGATTTCAGCGCGAACTCTAAACAAAGAGAAGTTTCCAATCCGGATATAGGATCGAGCTAGACTTTTCACGGTTGTGGAATCAAATGCCTCACCCTAGAGAACCTAAATTTGAACAAGTGGACCATTAGAGAGTTTTTCCAAGAATCACCTGTCATAGGCCTCAAAGTAGCACTTGTTTAGAGTGAAATCTTTGAATTCCGTCAAAAATCTATACGTCGACCTACGTACCGAAACAAGAAGGGGAACAACACGAAAGGTACATTGGAAGTTAGGGTGGATGGGCTAGATGATGGTAGGATCAATTACATTGCGTTCCCCAACCGTTAATATATGTTTCTAGATGTGACATTAGGGACTGCTGGCGCTGATTTCAGCGCGAACTCAAAATAAAGAGAAGTTTCCAATCCGGCAATAGAATCGAGCTAGACTTTTTCGCGGTTGTGGAATCAAATGGTTCATCCCTAGAGAACCTAAATTTGAACAAGTGGACCATTAGAGAGTTTTTCCAAGAATCACCTGTCATAGGCCTCAAAGTAGCACTTGTTTAGAGTGAAATCTTTGAATTCACGTCGAAAATCTCTATGTCGACCTACGCATCAAAACAAGAAGGGAACGACACGAAAGGTACATAGGAAGTTAGGGTGGATAGGTTAGACGATGGTAGGATCAATTACATTGCGTTCCCCAACCGTTAATATATATTTATATAGATTGTGACGTTAGGGTTATCTTGGCGCTGATTTCAGCGAACTCAAAACAAGGAGAACTTTCCAATCCGGCTATAGGATCGAGCTACACTTTTTCACGGTTGTGGAATCAAATGCCTCACCCTAGAGAACCTAAATTTGAACAAGTGGGCCATTAGAGAGTTTTTCTAAGAATCACTTGTCATAGGCCTCAAAGTAGCACTTGTTTAGAGTGAAATCTTTGAATTCCGTCAAAAATCTCTATGTCGACCTACGCACAGAACAAGAAGAAGGGAACGACATGAAAGGAACATAGGAAGTTAGGGTGGATAGGTTAGAAAATGGTAGGATCAATTACATTGCGTTCCCCAACCGTTAATATATGTTTCTAGATGTGACATTAGGGAATTTCTTGGCGCTGATTTCAGCGCGAACTCAAAACAAAGAGAAGTTTCCAATCCGGCTATAGGATCGAGCTAGACTTTTTCACGGTTGTGGAATCAAATGCCTCACCCTAGAGAACAAAATTTGAACAAGTGGACCATTAGAGAGTTTTTCCAAGAATCACGTGTCATAGGCCTCAAAGTAGCACTTGTTTAGAGTGAAATCTTTGAATTCCGTCGAAAATCTCTATACGTCGACCTACGTCATAGAAACAAGAAGGGAACAAGGCGAAAGGTACATAGGAAGTTAGGGTGGATGGGTTAGATGATGGTAGGATCAATTACATTGCATTCCCCAACCGTTACTATATGTTTCTAGATGTGACATTTGGGACAGCTGGTGCTGATTTCAGCGCGAACTCAAAACAAAGAGAAGTTTCCAATCCGGCTATAGGATCAAGCTAGACTTTTTCACGGTTGTGGAATCAAATGCCTCACCCTAGAGAACCTAAATTTGAAGAAGTGGACCATTTGAGAGTTTTTCCAAGAATCACTTGTCATAGGCCTCAAAGTAGCACTTGTTTAGAGTGAAATCTTGGAATTCTGTCAAAAATCTCTATGTCGACCTACGTACCGAAACAAGAATGGGAACGACACGAAAGGAACATAGGAAGTTAGGGTGGATAGGTTTGACGATGGTAGGATCAATTACATTGCGTTCCCCTACCGTTAATATATGTTTCTAGATGTGACATTAGGGGTATGCTTGGCGCTGATTTCACCGCGAACTCAAAACAAAGAGAAGTTTCCAATCCGGATATAGGATCGAGCTAGACTTTTTCGCGGTGGTTGTGGAATCAAATGCCTCACCCTAGAGAACCTAAATTTGAACAAGTGGACCATTAGAGAGTTTTTCCAAGAATCACCTGTCATAGGCCTCAAAGCAACACTTGTTTAGAGTGAAATCTTTGAATTCCGTCAAAAATCTCTATGTCGACCTACGTCTCGAAACAAGAAGGGGAACAACACGAAAGGTACATTGGAAGTTAGGGTGGATTGGTTAGACGATGGTAGGATCAATTACATTGCGTTCCCCAACCGTTAATATATGTTTCTAGATGTGACATTGGGGACTGCTGGCGCTGATTTCAGCGCGAACTCAAAATAAAGAGAAGTTTCCAATCCGGCAATAGAATCGAGCTAGACTTTTTCGCGGTTGTGGAATCAAATGGTTCATCCTAGAGAACCTAAATTTGAACAAGTGGACCATTAGAGAGTTTTTCCAAGAATCACCTGTCATAGGCCTCAAAGTAGCACTTGTTTAGAGTGAAATCTTTGAATTCCATCAAAAATCTATATGTCGACCTACGTCAAGAACAAGAAGGGGAACGACACGAAAGGAACATAGGAAGTTAGGGTGGATAGGTTAGACAATGGTAGGATCAATTACATTGCGTTCCCCAACCGTTAATATATGTTAGTATATATTTCTAGTTGTGACGTTGGGGTATGCTGGCGCTGATTTCAGCGCGAACTCAAAACAAGGAGAAGTTTCCAATCCGGCTATAGGATCGAGCTACACTTTTTCGCGGTTGTGGAATCAAATGCCTCACCCTAGAGAACCTAAATTTGAACAAGTGGGCCATTAGAGAGTTTTTCTAAGAATCACTTGTCATCGGCCTCAAAGTAGCACTTGTTTAGAGTGAAATCTTTGAATTCCGTCAAAAATCTCTATGTCGACCTGCGTACCGAAACAAGAAGGGGAACGACACGAAAGGTACATAGGAAGTTAGGGTGGATAGGTTAGACGATGGTAGGATCAATTACATTGCGTTCCCCAACCGTTAATATATGTTTCTAGATGTGACATTAGGGACTGCTGGCGCTGATTTCAGCGCGAACTCAAAACAAAGAGAAGTTTCCAATCCGGCAATAGGATCGAGCTAGACTTTTTCGCGGTTGTGGAATCAAATGCCTCACCCTAGCGAACCTAAATTTGAACAAGTGGACCATTAGAGAGTTTTTCGAAGAATCACCTGTCATAGGCCTCAAAGTAGCACTTGTTTAGAGTGAAATCTTTGAATTCCTTCAAAAATCTCTATGTCGACCTACGTCATCGAAACAAGAATGGGAACGACACGAAAGGTAACATAGGAAGTTATGGTGGATAGGTTAGACGATGGTAGGATCAATTACATTGCGTTCCCCAACCGTTAATATATGTTTCTAGATGTGACATTAGGGACTGTTGGCGATTTCAGCCGCGAACTCAAAACAAAGAGAAGTTTCCAATCCGGCTATAGGATCGAGCTAGACTTTTTCACGGTTGTGGAATCAAATGCCTCACCCTAGAGAACCTAAATTTGAACAAGTGGACCATTAGAGAGTTTTTCCAAGAATCACCTGTCATAGGCCTCAAAGTAGCACTTGTTTAGAGTGAAATCTTTGAATTCCGTCGAAAATCTCTATGTCGACCTACGTACCAAAACAAGAAGGGGAACGACACGAAAGGTACATAGGAAGTTAGGGTGGATAGGTTAGACGATGGTAGGATCAATTACATTGCGTTCCCCAACCGTTAATATATGTTTCTAGATGTGACATTAGGGGGACTCTTGGCGCTGATTTCAGCGCGAACTCAAAACAAGGAGAAGTTTCCAATCCGGCTATAGGATCGAGCTAGACTTTTTCACGGTTGTGGAATCAAATGCCTCACCCTAGAGAACCTAAATTTGAACAAGTGGACCATTAGAGAGTTTTTCCAAGAATCACCTGTCATAGGCCTCAAAGTAGCACTTGTTTAGAGTGAAATCTTTGAATTCCGTCAAAAATCTATACGTCGACCTACGTACCGAAACAAGAAGGGGAACGACACGAAAGGAACATAGGAAGTTAGGGTGGATAGGTTAGACAATGGTAGGATCAATTACATTGCGTTCCCCAACCGTTATGTTATATGTTTCTAGATGTGACATTAGGGGTATCTTTGGGCGCTGATTTCAGCGAACTCAAAACAAAGAGAAGTTTTCAATCCGGCTATAGGATCGAGCTAGACTTTTTCGCGGTTGTGGAATCAAATGCCTCACCCTAGAGAACCTAAATTTGAACAAGTGGACCATTAGAGAGTTTTTCTAAGAATCACTTGTCATAGGCCTCAAAGTAGCACTTGTTTAGAGTGAAATCTTTGAATTCCGTCAAAAATCTCTATGTCGACCTACGTACCGAAACAAGAAGGGAACACGACACGAAAGGTACATAGGAAGTTAGGGTGGATAGGTTAGACGATGGTAGGATCAATTACATTGCGTTCCCCAACCGTTAATATATGTTTCTAGATGTGACATTAGGGACTGCTGGCGCTGATTTCAGCGCGAACTCAAAATAAAGAGAAGTTTCCAATCCGGCAATAGAATCGAGCTAGACTTTTTCGCGGTTGTGGAATCAAATGGTTCATCCTAGAGAACCTAAATTTGAACAAGTGGACCATTAGAGAGTTTTTCCAAGAATCACCTGTCATAGGCCTCAAAGTAGCACTTGTTTAGAGTGAAATCTTTGAATTCCGTCAAAAATCTATACGTCGACCTACGTACCGAAACAAGAAGGGGAACGACACGAAAGGAACATAGGAAGTTAGGGTGGATAGGTTAGACAATGGTAGGATCAATTACATTGCGTTCCCCAACCGTTAATATATGTTTCTAGATGTGACATTAGGGACTGCTGGCGCTGATTTCAGCGCGAACTCAAAACAAAGAGAAGTTTCCAATCCGGCTATAGGATCGAGCTAGACTTTTTCACGGTTGTGGAATCAAATGCCTCACCCTAGAGAACCTAAATTTGAACAAGTGGACCATTAGAGAGTTTTTCCAAGAATCACTTGTCATAGGCCTCAAAGTAGCACTTGTTTAGAGTGAAATCTTTGAATTCCGTCAAAAATCTCTATGTCGACCTACGTACAGAAACAAGAAGGGGAACGACACGAAAGGTACATAGGAAGTTAGGGTGGATAGGTTAGACGATGGTAGGATCAATTACATTGCGTTCCCCAACCGTTAATATATGTTTCTAGATGTGACATTAGGGACTATCTGGCGCTGATTTCAGCGCGAACTCAAAACAAAGAGAAGTTTCCAATCCGGCTATAGGATCGAGCTAGACTTTTTCACGGTTGTGGAATCAAATGCCTCACCCTAGAGAACCTAAATTTGAACAAGTGGACCATTAGAGAGTTTTTCCAAGAATCACCTGTCATAGGCCTCAAAGTAGCACTTGTTTAGAGTGAAATCTTTGAATTCCGTCAAAAAATCTCTATGTCGACCTACGTACCGAAACAAGAAGGGGAACGACACGAAGGGAGCATAGGAAGTTAGGGTGGATAGGTTAGACGATGGTTGGATCAATTACATTGCGTTCCCCAACCGTTAATATATGTTTCTAGATGTGACATTAGGGACTCTGGCGGCGCTGATTTCACAGCGAAACTCAAAACAAAGAGAAGTTTCCAATCCGGCTATAGGATCGAGCTAGACTTTTTCACGGTTGTGGAATCAAATGCCTCACCCTAGAGAACCTAAATTTGAACAAGTGGACCATTAGAGAGTTTTTCCAAGAATCACCTGTCATAGGCCTCAAAGTAGCACTTGTTTAGAGTGAAATCTTTGAATTCCGTCAAAAATCTCTATGTCGACCTACGTGCACGAAACAAGAAGGGGAACGACACGAAAGGTACATAGGAAGTTAGGGTGGATAGGTTAGACGATGGTAGGATCAATTACATTGCGTTCCCCAACCGTTAATATATGTTTCTAGATGTGACATTAGGGATCTTGCGCTGATTTCAGCGCGAACTCAAAACAAAGAGAAGTTTCCAATCCGGCTATAGAATCGAGCTAGACTTTTTCACGGTTGTGGAATCAAATGGTTCATCCTAGAGAACCTAAATTTGAACAAGTGGACCATTAGAGAGTTTTTCCAAGAATCACCTGTCATAGGCCTCAAAGTAGCACTTGTTTAGAGTGAAATCTTTGAATTCCGTCAAAAAATCTATACGTCGACCTACGTACCGAAACAAGAAGGGGAACGACACGAAAGGAACATAGGAAGTTAGGGTGGATAGGTTAGAAAATGGTAGGATCAATTACATTGCGTTCCCCAACCGTTAATATATGTTTCTAGATGTGACATTAGGGTATCTTTGGCGATTTCGATTTCAGCGCGAACTCAAAACAAAGAGAAGTTTCCAATCCGGCTATAGGATCGAGCTAGACTTTTTCACGGTTGTGGAATCAAATGCCTCACCCTAGAGAACCTAAATTTGAACAAGTGGACCATTAGAGAGTTTTTCCAAGAATCACTTGTCATAGGCCTCAAAGTAGCACTTGTTTAGAGTGAAATCTTTGAATTAGTCAAAAATCTCTATGTCGACCTACGTCATCGAAACAAGAAGGGGAACGACACGAAAGGAACATAGGAAGTTAGGGTGGATAGGTTAGACGATGGTAGGATCAATTACATTGCGTTCCCCCAACCGTTAATATATGTTTCTAGATGTGACATTAGGGATCATCTGGCGCTGATTTCAAGCGCGAACTCAAAACAAAGAGAAGTTTCCAATCCGGCTATAGGATCGAGCTAGACTTTTTCACGGTTGTGGAATCAAATGCCTCACCCTAGAGAACCTAAATTTGAACAAGTGGACCATTAGAGAGTTTTTCCAAGAATCACCTGTCATAGGCCTCAAAGTAGCACTTGTTTAGAGTGAAATCTTTGAATTCCGTCAAAAATCTCTATGTCGACCTACGTCTGCCCAAAAACAAGAAGGGGAACGACACGAAAGGAACATAGGAAGTTAGGGTGGATAGGTTAGAAAATGGTAGGATCAATTACATTGCGTTCCCCAACCGTTAATATATGTTTCTAGATGTGACATTAGGGATCTGCCGGGCGCTGATTTCAGCGAACTCAAAACAAAGAGAAGTTTCCAATCCGGCTATAGGATCGAGCTAGACTTTTTCATGGTTGTGGAATCAAATGCCTCACCCTAGAGAACCTAAATTTGAACAAGTGGACCATTAGAGAGTTTTTCCAAGAATCACCTGTCATAGGCCTCAAAGTAGCACTTGTTTAGAGTGAAATCTTTGAATTCCGTCAAAAATCTATATGTCGACCTACGTACATCAAAACAAGAAGGGGAACGACACGAAAGGAACATAGGAAGTTAGGGTGGATAGGTTAGAAAATGGTAGGATCAATTACATTGCGTTCCCCAACCGTTAATATATGTTTCTAGATGTGACATTAGGGACTCTTGGCGCTGATTTCAGCGAACTCAAAACAAAGAGAAGTTTCCAATCCGGCAATAGAATCGAGCTAGACTTTTTCACGGTTGTGGAATCAAATGGTTCATCCTAGAGAACCTAAATTTGAACAAGTGGACCATTAGAGAGTTTTTCCAAGAATCACCTGTCATAGGCCTCAAAGTAGCACTTGTTTAGAGTGAAATCTTTGAATTCCGTCAAAAATCTCTATGTCGACCTACGTCACCAAACAAGAAGGGGAACGACACGAAAGGTACATAGGAAGTTAGGGTGGATAGGTTAGACGATGGTAGGATCAATTACATTGCGTTCCCCAACCGTTAATATATGTTTCTAGATGTGACATTAGGGATCGCTGGCGCTGATTTCAGCGAACTCAAAACAAAGAGAAGTTTCCAATCCGGCTATAGGATCGAGCTAGACTTTTTCACGGTTGTGGAATCAAATGCCTCACCCTAGAGAACCTAAATTTGAACAAGTGGACCATTAGAGAGTTTTTCCAAGAATCACCTGTCATAGGCCTCAAAGTAGCACTTGTTTAGAGTGAAATCTTTGAATTCCGTCAAAAATCTATATGTCGACCTCTACGTGCTGCGAAACAAGAAGGGGAACGACACGAAAGGAACATAGGAAGTTAGGGTGGATAGGTTAGAAAATGGTAGGATCAATTACATTGCGTTCCCCAACCGTTAATATATGTTTCTAGATGTGACATTAGGGATCTCTTGCGCTGATTTCATCGCGAACTCAAAACAAAGAGAAGTTTCCAATCCGGCAATAGGATCGAGCTAGACTTTTTTTTTTCACGGTTGTGGAATCAAATGGTTCACCCTAGAGAACCTAAATTTGAACAAGTGGACCATTAGAGAGTTTTTCCAAGAATCACCTGTCATAGGCCTCAAAGTAGCACTTGTTTAGAGTGAAATCTTTGAATTCCGTCAAAAATCTCTATGTCGACCTACGTGCAAAAACAAGAAGGGGAACGACACGAAAAGGTACATAGGAAGTTAGGGTGGATAGGTTAGACGATGGTAGGATCAATTACATTGCGTTCCCCAACCGTTAATATATGTTTCTAGATGTGACATTAGGGGGGATCACTTGGCGCTGATTTCAGCATGAACTCAAAACAAAGAGAAGTTTCCAATCCGGCTATAGGATCGAGCTAGACTTTTTCACGGTTGTGGAATCAAATGCCTCACCCTAGAGAACCTAAATTTGAACAAGTGGACCATTAGAGAGTTTTTCTAAGAATCACTTGTCATAGGCCTCAAAGTAGCACTTGTTTAGAGTGAAATCTTTGAATTCCGTCAAAAATCTCTATGTCGACCTACGTCATCGAAACAAGAAGGGGAACGACACGAAAGGTACATAGGAAGTTAGGGTGGATAGGTTAGAAAATGGTAGGATCAATTACATTGCGTTCCCCAACCGTTAATATATGTTTCTAGATGTGACATTAGGGATCTCTTTGGCGCTGATTTCAGCGCGAACTCAAAATAAAGAGAAGTTTCCAATCCGGCAATAGAATCGAGCTAGACTTTTTCACGGTTGTGGAATCAAATGGTTCATCCTAGAGAACCTAAATTTGAACAAGTGGACCATTAGAGAGTTTTTCCAAGAATCACCTGTCATAGGCCTCAAAGTAGCACTTGTTTAGAGTGAAATCTTTGAATTCCGTCAAAAATCTCTATGTCGACCTGCGTACCGAAACAAGAAGGGGAACGACACGAAAGGTACATAGGAAGTTAGGGTGGATAGGTTAGACGATGGTAGGATCAATTACATTGCGTTCCCCAACCGTTAATATATGTTTCTAGATGTGACATTAGGGACTCGCTGGGCGCTGATTTCAGCGAACTCTAAACAAAGAGAAGTTTCCAATCCGGCTATAGGATCGAGCTAGACTTTTTCACGGTTGTGGAATCAAATGCCTCACCCTAGAGAACCTAAATTTGAACAAGTGGACCATTAGAGAGTTTTTCCAAGAATCACCTGTCATAGGCCTCAAAGTAGCACTTGTTTAGAGTGAAATCTTTGAATTCCGTCAAAAATCTATATGTCGACCTACGTCACCAAACAAGAAGGGGAACGACACGAAAGGAACATAGGAAGTTAGGGTGGATAGGTTAGAAAATGGTAGGATCAATTACATTGCGTTCCCCAACCGTTATTATATGTTTCTAGATGTGACATTAGGGACTGCTGGCGCTGATTTCAGCGCGAACTCAAAATAAAGAGAAGTTTCCAATCCGGCAATAGAATCGAGCTAGACTTTTTCACGGTTGTGGAATCAAATGGTTCATCCTAGAGAACCTAAATTTGAACAAGTGGACCATTAGAGAGTTTTTCCAAGAATCACCTGTCATAGGCCTCACAGTAGCACTTGTTTAGAGTGAAATCTTGGAATTCCGTCAAAAATCTCTATGTCGACCTACGTACCGAAACAAGAAGGGGAACGACACGAAAGGTACATAGGAAGTTAGGGTGGATAGGTTAGACGATGGTAGGATCAATTACATTGCGTTCCCCAACCGTTAATATATGTTTCTAGATGTGACATTAGGGATCTTTGGCCGGCGCTGATTTCAGCGCGAACTCAAAACAAAGAGAAGTTTCCAATCCGGCTATAGGATCGAGCTAGACTTTTTCACGGTTGTGGAATCAAATGGTTCATCCTAGAGAACCTAAATTTGAACAAGTGGACCATTAGAGAGTTTTTCCAAGAATCACCTGTCATAGGCCTCAAAGTAGCACTTGTTTAGAGTGAAATCTTTGAATTCTGTCAAAAATCTATACGTCGACCTACGTTCCGAAACAAGAAGGGGAACGATACGAAAGGAACATAGGAAGTTAGGGTGGATAGGTTAGAAAATGGTAGGATCAATTACATTGCGTTCCCCAACCGTTAATATATGTTTCTAGATGTGACATTAGGGACTGCTGGCGCTGATTTCCGCGCGAACTCTAAACAAAGAGAAGTTTCCAATCCGGCTATAGGATCGAGCTAGACTTTTTCACGGTTGTGGAATCAAATGCCTCACCCTAGAGAACCTAAATTTGAACAAGTGGACCATTAGAGAGTTTTTCCAAGAATCACCTGTCATAGGCCTCAAAGTAGCACTTGTTTAGAGTGAAATCTTTGAATTCCGTCAAAAATCTATACGTCGACCTACGTACCGAAACAAGAAGGGGAACGACACGAAAGGAACATAGGAAGTTAGGGTGGATAGGTTAGAAAATGGTAGGATCAATTACATTGCGTTCCCCAACCGTTATTATATGTTTCTAGATGTGACATTAGGGACTGCTGGCGCTGATTTCAGCGCGAACTCAAAATAAAGAGAAGTTTCCAATCCGGCAATAGAATCGAGCTAGACTTTTTCGCGGTTGTGGAATCAAATGGTTCATCCTAGAGAACCTAAATTTGAACAAGTGGACCATTAGAGAGTTTTTCCAAGAATCACCTGTCATAGGCCTCAAAGTAGCACTTGTTTAGAGTGAAATCTTTGAATTCCGTCAAAAATCTCTCTATGTCGACCTACGTACCGAAAACAAGAAGGGGAACGACACGAAAAGTACATAGGAGGAAGTTAGGGTGGATAGGTTAGACGATGGTAGGATCAATTACATTGCGTTCCCCAACCGTTAATATATGTTTCTAGATGTGACATTAGGGACTGCTGGCGCTGATTTCAGCGCGAACTCAAAACAAAGAGAAGTTTCCAATCCGGCTATAGGATCGAGCTAGACTTTTTCACGGTTGTGGAATCAAATGCCTCACCCTAGAGAACCTAAATTTGAACAAGTGGACCATTAGAGAGTTTTTCCAAGAATCACCTGTCATAGGCCTCAAAGTAGCACTTGTTTAGAGTGAAATCTTTGAATTCCGTCAAAAATCTATATGTCGACCTACGTGCATCAAAACAAGAAGGGGAACGACACGAAAGGAACATAGGAAGTTAGGGTGGATAGGTTAGAAAATGGTAGGATCAATTACATTGCGTTCCCCAACCGTTATTATATGTTTCTAGATGTGACATTAGGGATATCTTGGCGCGCTGATTTCAGCGAACTCAAAATAAAGAGAAGTTTCCAATCCGGCAATAGAATCGAGCTAGACTTTTTTTCGCACGGTTGTGGAATCAAATGGTTCATCCTAGAGAACCTAAATTTGAACAAGTGGACCATTAGAGAGTTTTTCCAAGAATCACCTGTCATAGGCCTCAAAGTAGCACTTGTTTAGAGTGAAATCTTTGAATTCCGTCAAAATCTCTATGTCGACCTACGTACAAAAACAAGAAGGGGAACGACACGAAAGGTACATAGGAAGTTAGGGTGGATAGGTTAGACGATGGTAGGATCAATTACATTGCGTTCCCCAACCGTTAATATATGTTTCTAGATGTGACATTAGGGATCTGCCGGCGCTGATTTCAGCGCGAACTCAAAACAAAGAGAAGTTTCCAATCCGGCTATAGGATCGAGCTAGACTTTTTCACGGTTGTGGAATCAAATGCCTCACCCTAGAGAACCTAAATTTGAACAAGTGGACCATTAGAGAGTTTTTCCAAGAATCACCTGTCATAGGCCTCAAAGTAGCACTTGTTTAGAGTGAAATCTTTGAATTCCGTCAAAAAATCTATATGTCGACCTACGTCTCCGAAACAAGAAGGGGAACGACACGAAAGGAACATAGGAAGTTAGGGTGGATAGGTTAGAAAATGGTAGGATCAATTACATTGCGTTCCCCCCAACCGTTAATATATGTTTCTAGATGTGACATTAGGGACTCTTTGGCGCTGATTTCAGCGCGAACTCAAAACAAAGAGAAGTTTCCAATCCGGCTATAGGATCGAGCTAGACTTTTTCACGGTTGTGGAATCAAATGGTTCACCCTAGAGAACCTAAATTTGAACAAGTGGACCATTAGAGAGTTTTTCCAAGAATCACCTGTCATAGGCCTCAAAGTAGCACTTGTTTAGAGTGAAATCTTTGAATTCCGTCAAAAATCTCTATACGTCGACCTACGTTTACATCGAAACAAGAAGGGGAACGACACGAAAGGAACATAGGAAGTTAGGGTGGATAGGTTAGAAAATGGTAGGATCAATTACATTGCGTTCCCCAACCGTTATTATATGTTTCTAGATGTGACATTAGGGATCGCTTGGCGCTGATTTCAGCGCGAACTCAAAACAAAGAGAAGTTTCCAATCCGGCAATAGAATCGAGCTAGACTTTTTCACGGTTGTGGAATCAAATGGTTCATCCTAGAGAACCTAAATTTGAACAAGTGGACCATTAGAGAGTTTTTCCAAGAATCACCTGTCATAGGCCTCAAAGTAGCACTTGTTTAGAGTGAAATCTTTGAATTCCGTCAAAAATCTCTATGTCGACCTACGTCTCCGAAACAAGAAGGGGAACGACACGAAAGGTACATAGGAAGTTAGGGTGGATAGGTTAGAAAATGGTAGGATCAATTACATTGCGTTCCCCAACCGTTAATATATGTTTCTAGATGTGACATTAGGGATTTCTGCTGGCGCTGATTTCAGCGAACTCTAAACAAAGAGAAGTTTCCAATCCGGCTATAGGATCGAGCTAGACTTTTTCACGGTTGTGGAATCAAATGCCTCACCCTAGAGAACCTAAATTTGAACAAGTGGACCATTAGAGAGTTTTTCCAAGAATCACCTGTCATAGGCCTCAAAGTAGCACTTGTTTAGAGTGAAATCTTTGAATTCCGTCAAAAATCTATATATGTCGACCTACGTCTCGAAACAAGAAGGGGAACGACACGAAAGGAACATAGGAAGTTAGGGTGGATAGGTTAGAAAATGGTAGGATCAATTACATTGCGTTCCCCAACCGTTATTATATGTTTCTAGATGTGACATTAGGGATCGCTGGCGCTGATTTCAGCGCGAACTCAAAAAAAAGAGAGAAGTTTCCAATCCGGCAATAGAATCGAGCTAGACTTTTTCGCGGTTGTGGAATCAAATGGTTCATCCTAGAGAACCTAAATTTGAACAAGTGGACCATTAGAGAGTTTTTCCAAGAATCACCTGTCATAGGCCTCAAAGTAGCACTTGTTTAGAGTGAAATCTTTGAATTCCGTCAAAAATCTCTATGTCGACCTACGTACGAAAAACAAGAAGGGGAACGACACGAAAAGGTACATAGGAAGTTAGGGTGGATAGGTTAGAAAATGGTAGGATCAATTACATTGCGTTCCCCAACCGTTAATATATGTTTCTAGATGTGACATTAGGGATTTCTTTGCGCTGATTTCAGCGCGAACTCAAAACAAAGAGAAGTTTCCAATCCGGCTATAGGATCGAGCTAGACTTTTTCACGGTTGTGGAATCAAATGGTTCACCCTAGAGAACCTAAATTTGAACAAGTGGACCATTAGAGAGTTTTTCCAAGAATCACCAATGTCATAGGCCTCAAAGTAGCACTTGTTTAGAGTGAAATCTTTGAATTCCGTCAAAAATCTATATGTCGACCTACGTACCGAAACAAGAAGGGGAACGACACGAAAAGGAACATAGGAAGTTAGGGTGGATAGGTTAGAAAATGGTAGGATCAATTACATTGCGTTCCCCAACCGTTATTATATGTTTCTAGATGTGACATTAGGGATCTTTGCGCTGATTTCAGCGCGAACTCAAAATAAAGAGAAGTTTCCAATCCGGCAATAGAATCGAGCTAGACTTTTTCACGGTTGTGGAATCAAATGGTTCATCCTAGAGAACCTAAATTTGAACAAGTGGACCATTAGAGAGTTTTTCCAAGAATCACCTGTCATAGGCCTCAAAGTAGCACTTGTTTAGAGTGAAATCTTTGAATTCCGTCAAAAATCTATATGTCGACCTACGTGCACCGAACAAGAAGGGGAACGACACGAAAGGTACATAGGAAGTTAGGGTGGATAGGTTAGAAAATGGTAGGATCAATTACATTGCGTTCCCCAACCGTTATTATATGTTTCTAGATGTGACATTAGGGACTGCTGGCGCTGATTTCAGCGCGAACTCAAAACAAAGAGAAGTTTCCAATCCGGCTATAGGATCGAGCTAGACTTTTTCGCGGTTGTGGAATCAAATGGTTCATCCTAGAGAACCTAAATTTGAACAAGTGGACCATTAGAGAGTTTTTCCAAGAATCACCTGTCATAGGCCTCAAAGTAGCACTTGTTTAGAGTGAAATCTTTGAATTCCGTCAAAAATCTCTATGTCGACCTACGTACCGAAACAAGAAGGGGAACGACACGAAAGGTACATAGGAAGTTAGGGTGGATAGGTTAGACGATGGTAGGATCAATTACATTGCGTTCCCCAACCGTTAATATATGTTTCTAGATGTGACATTAGGGATATGCTGGCGCTGATTTCATTTCGCGAACTCTAAACAAAAGAGAAGTTTCCAATCCGGCTATAGGATCGAGCTAGACTTTTTCACGGTTGTGGAATCAAATGCCTCACCCTAGAGAACCTAAATTTGAACAAGTGGACCATTAGAGAGTTTTTCCAAGAATCACCTGTCATAGGCCTCAAAGTAGCACTTGTTTAGAGTGAAATCTTTGAATTCCGTCAAAAATCTATACGTCGACCTACGTACCGAAACAAGAAGGGGAACGACACGAAAGGAACATAGGAAGTTAGGGTGGATAGGTTAGAAAATGGTAGGATCAATTACATTGCGTTCCCCAACCGTTATTATATGTTTCTAGATGTGACATTAGGGATATGCCGGCGCGCTGATTTCAGCGCGAACTCAAAATAAAGAGAAGTTTCCAATCCGGCAATAGAATCGAGCTAGACTTTTTCACGGTTGTGGAATCAAATGGTTCATCCTAGAGAACCTAAATTTGAACAAGTGGACCATTAGAGAGTTTTTCCAAGAATCACCTGTCATAGGCCTCAAAGTAGCACTTGTTTAGAGTGAAATCTTTGAATTCCGTCAAAAATCTCTATGTCGACCTACGTACCGAAACAAGAAGGGGAACGACACGAAAGGTACATAGGAAGTTAGGGTGGATAGGTTAGACGATGGTAGGATCAATTACATTGCGTTCCCCAACCGTTAATATATGTTTCTAGATGTGACATTAGGGATCTTTGGCGCTGATTTCAGCGAACTCTAAACAAAGAGAAGTTTCCAATCCGGCTATAGGATCGAGCTAGACTTTTTCACGGTTGTGGAATCAAATGCCTCACCCTAGAGAACCTAAATTTGAACAAGTGGACCATTAGAGAGTTTTTCCAAGAATCACCTGTCATAGACCTCAAAGTAGCACTTGTTTAGAGTGAAATCTTTGAATTCCGTCAAAAATCTATATGTCGACCTACGTGCATCGAAACAAGAAGGGGAACGACACGAAAGGAACACATAGGAAGTTAGGGTGGATAGGTTAGAAAATGGTAGGATCAATTACATTGCGTTCCCCAACCGTTATTATATGTTTCTAGATGTGACATTAGGGATATGCTAGCGCGCTGATTTCAGCGAACTCAAAAAATAAAGAGAAGTTTCCAATCCGGCAATAGAATCGAGCTAGACTTTTTCGCGGTTGTGGAATCAAATGGTTCATCCGAGAGAACCTAAATTTGAACAAGTGGACCATTAAAGAGTTTTTCCAAGAATCACCTATCATAGGCCTCAAAGTAGCACTTGTTTAGAGTGAAATCTTTGAATTCCGTCAAAAATCTATACGTCGACCTACGTACCGAAACAAGAAGGGGAACGACACGAAAGGTACATAGGAAGTTAGGGTGGATAGGTTAGAAAATGGTAGGATCAATTACATTGCGTTCCCCAACCGTTAATATATGTTTCTAGATGTGACATTAGGGATCTGCTTTGGCGCTGATTTCAGCGAACTCAAAACAAAGAGAAGTTTCCAATCCGGCTATAGGATCGAGCTAGACTTTTTCACGGTTGTGGAATCAAATGGTTCACCCTAGAGAACCTAAATTTGAACAAGTGGACCATTAGAGAGTTTTTCCAAGAATCACCTGTCATAGGCCTCAAAGTAGCACTTGTTTAGAGTGAAATCTTTGAATTCCGTCAAAAATCTCTATATGTCGACCTACGTACCAAAACAAGAAGGGGAACGACACGAAAGGTACATAGGAAGTTAGGGTGGATAGGTTAGAAAATGGTAGGATCAATTACATTGCGTTCCCCAACCGTTAATATATGTTTCTAGATGTGACATTAGGGATCTGGCCGCGCTGATTTCAGCGAAACTCAAAACAAAGAGAAGTTTCCAATCCGGCTATAGGATCGAGCTAGACTTTTTTTCACGGTTGTGGAATCAAATGGTTCACCCTAGAGAACCTAAATTTGAACAAGTGGACCATTAGAGAGTTTTTCCAAGAATCACCTGTCATAGGCCTCAAAGTAGCACTTGTTTAGAGTGAAATCTTTGAATTCCGTCAAAAAATCTCTATGTCGACCTACGTGCAAAACAAGAAGGGGAACGACACGAAAGGTACATAGGAAGTTAGGGTGGATAGGTTAGAAAATGGTAGGATCAATTACATTGCGTTCCCCAACCGTTAATATATGTTTCTAGATGTGACATTAGGGACTGCTGGCGCTGATTTCAGCGCGAACTCAAAACAAAGAGAAGTTTCCAATCCGGCTATAGGATCGAGCTAGACTTTTTCGCGGTTGTGGAATCAAATGGTTCAACCTAGAGAACCTAAATTTGAACAAGTGGACCATTAGAGAGTTTTTCCAAGAATCACCTGTCATAGGCCTCAAAGTAGCACTTGTTTAGAGTGAAATCTTTGAATTCCGTCAAAAATCTATATGTCGACCTACGTCTTCGAAACAAGAAGGGGAACGACACGAAAAGGAACATAGGAAGTTAGGGTGGATAGGTTAGAAAATGGTAGGATCAATTACATTGCGTTCCCCAACCGTTATTATATGTTTCTAGATGTGACATTAGGGACTGCTGGCGCTGATTTCAGCGCGAACTCAAAATAAAGAGAAGTTTCCAATCCGGCAATAGAATCGAGCTAGACTTTTTCGCGGTTGTGGAATCAAATGGTTCATCCTAGAGAACCTAAATTTGAACAAGTGGACCATTAGAGAGTTTTTCCAAGAATCACCTGTCATAGGCCTCATAGTAGCACTTGTTTAGAGTGAAATCTTTGAATTCCGTCAAAAATCTCTATGTCGACCTACGTACCGAAACAAGAAGGGGAACGACACGAAAGGTACATAGGAAGTTAGGGTGGATAGGTTAGACGATGGTAGGATCAATTACATTGCGTTCCCCAACCGTTAATATATGTTTCTAGATGTGACATTAGGGACTGCTGGCGCTGATTTCCGCGCGAACTCTAAACAAAGAGAAGTTTCCAATCCGGCTATAGGATCGAGCTAGACTTTTTCACGGTTGTGGAATCAAATGCCTCACCCTAGAGAACCTAAATTTGAACAAGTGGACCATTAGAGAGTTTTTCCAAGAATCACCTGTCATAGGCCTCAAAGTAGCACTTGTTTAGAGTGAAATCTTTGAATTCCGTCAAAAATCTATACGTCGACCTACGTTCGAAACAAGAAGGGAACGACACGAAAGGAACATAGGAAGTTAGGGTGGATAGGTTAGAAAATGGTAGGATCAATTACATTGCGTTCCCCAACCGTTATTATATGTTTCTAGATGTGACATTAGGGATCGGGGTATGGCGCTGATTTCAGCGAACTCAAAATAAAGAGAAGTTTCCAATCCGGCAATAGAATCGAGCTAGACTTTTTTCACGGTTGTGGAATCAAATGGTTCATCCTAGAGAACCTAAATTTGAACAAGTGGACCATTAGAGAGTTTTTCCAAGATTCACTTATCATAGGCCTCAAAGTAGCACTTGTTTAGAGTGAAATCTTTGAATTCCGTCAAAAATCTCTATGTCGACCTACGTTGCGAAAAAGAAGGGGAACGACACGAAAGGTACATAGGAAGTTAGGGTGGATAGGTTAGAAAATGGTAGGATCAATTACATTGCGTTCCCCAACCGTTATTATATGTTTCTAGATGTGACATTAGGGACTGCTGGCGCTGATTTCAGCGCGAACTCAAAATAAAGAGAAGTTTCCAATCCGGCAATAGAATCGAGCTAGACTTTTTCACGGTTGTGGAATCAAATGGTTCATCCTAGAGAACCTAAATTTGAACAAGTGGACCATTAGAGAGTTTTTCCAAGAATCACCTGTCATAGGCCTCAAAGTAGCACTTGTTTAGAGTGAAATCTTTGAATTCCGTCAAAAATCTCTATGTCGACCTACGTACCGAAACAAGAAGGGGAACGACACGAAAGGTACATAGGAAGTTAGGGTGGATAGGTTAGAAAATGGTAGGATCAATTACATTGCGTTCCCCAACCGTTAATATATGTTTCTAGATGTGACATTAGGGACTGCTGGCGCTGATTTCCGCGCGAACTCTAAACAAAGAGAAGTTTCCAATCCGGCTATAGGATCGAGCTAGACTTTTTCACGGTTGTGGAATCAAATGCCTCACCCTAGAGAACCTAAATTTGAACAAGTGGACCATTAGAGAGTTTTTTCCAAGAATCACCTGTCATAGGCCTCAAAGTAGCACTTGTTTAGAGTGAAATCTTTGAATTCCGTCAAAAATCTATACGTCGACCTACGTACCGAAACAAGAAGGGAACGACACGAATGGAACATAGGAAGTTAGGGTGGATAGGTTAGAAAATGGTAGGATCAAGTACATTGCGTTCCCCAACCGTTATTATATGTTTCTAGATGTGACATTAGGGACTTGGGGTATCTTGGCGCTGATTTCAGCGCGAACTCAAAATAAAGAGAAGTTTCCAATCCGGCAATAGAATCGAGCTAGACTTTTTTCGCGGTTTGGAATCAAATGGTTCATCCTAGAGAACCTAAATTTGAACAAGTGGACCATTAGAGAGTTTTTCAAAGAATCACCTGTCATAGGCCTCAAAGTAGCACTTGTTTAGAGTGAAATCTTTGAATTCCGTCAAAAATCTCTATGTCGACCTACGTCACCAAAAACAAGAAGGGGAACGACACGAAAGGTACATAGGAAGTTAGGGTGGATAGGTTAGAAAATGGTAGGATCAATTACATTGCGTTCCCCAACCGTTAATATATGTTTCTAGATGTGACATTAGGGATCTGCTGGCGCTGATTTCAGCGAAACTCAAAACAAAGAGAAGTTTCCAATCCGGCTATAGGATCGAGCTAGACTTTTTCACGGTTGTGGAATCAAATGGTTCACCCTAGAGAACCTAAATTTGAACAAGTGGACCATTAGAGAGTTTTTCCAAGAATCACCTGTCATAGGCCTCAAAGTAGCACTTGTTTAGAGTGAAATCTTTGAATTCCGTCAAAAATCTCTATGTCGACCTACGTTCCAAACAAGAAGGGGAACGACACGAAAGGTACATAGGAAGTTAGGGTGGATAGGTTAGAAAATGGTAGGATCAATTACATTGCGTTCCCCAACCGTTAATATATGTTTCTAGATGTGACATTAGGGATATGCTGGCGCTGATTTCAGCGCGAACTCAAAACAAAGAGAAGTTTCCAATCCGGCTATAGGATCGAGCTAGACTTTTTCGCGGTTGTGGAATCAAATGGTTCATCCTAGAGAACCTAAATTTGAACAAGTGGACCATTAGAGAGTTTTTCCAAGAATCACCTGTCATAGGCCTCAAAGTAGCACTTGTTTAGAGTGAAATCTTTGAATTCCGTCAAAAATCTCTATACGTCGACCTACGTCACGAAAACAAGAAGGGGAACGACACGAAAGGTACATAGGAAGTTAGGGTGGATAGGTTAGAAAATGGTAGGATCAATTACATTGCGTTCCCCAACCGTTAATATATGTTTCTAGATGTGACATTAGGGACTGCTTTGCGCTGATTTCAGCGCGAACTCAAAACAAAGAGAAGTTTCCAATCCGGCAATAGGATCGAGCTAGACTTTTTCACGGTTGTGGAATCAAATGGTTCATCCTAGAGAACCTAAATTTGAACAAGTGGACCATTAGAGAGTTTTTCCAAGAATCACCTGTCATAGGCCTCAAAGTAGCACTTGTTTAGAGTGAAATCTTTGAATTCCGTCAAAAATCTATATGTCGACCTACGTACGAAACAAGAAGGGGAACGACACGAAAAAGGAACATAGGAAGTTAGGGTGGATAGGTTAGAAAATGGTAGGATCAATTACATTGCGTTCCCCAACCGTTATTATATGTTTCTAGATGTGACATTAGGGATCTGGCGCGCTGATTTCAGCGAACTCAAAATAAAGAGAAGTTTCCAATCCGGCAATAGAATCGAGCTAGACTTTTTCACGGTTGTGGAATCAAATGGTTCATCCTAGAGAACCTAAATTTGAACAAGTGGACCATTAGAGAGTTTTTCCAAGAATCACCTGTCATAGGCCTCAAAGTAGCACTTGTTTAGAGTGAAATCTTTGAATTCCGTCAAAAATCTATATGTCGACCTACGTGCATCGAAACAAGAAGGGGAACGACACGAAAGGAACATAGGAAGTTAGGGTGGATAGGTTAGAAAATGGTAGGATCAATTACATTGCGTTCCCCAACCGTTAATATATGTTTCTAGATGTGACATTAGGGGTATGCTTGGCGCTGATTTCAGCGCGAACTCAAAACAAAGAGAAGTTTCCAATCCGGCTATAGGATCGAGCTAGACTTTTTCACGGTTGTGGAATCAAATGGTTCATCCTAGAGAACCTAAATTTGAACAAGTGGACCATTAGAGAGTTTTTCCAAGAATCACCTGTCATAGGCCTCAAAGTAGCACTTGTTTAGAGTGAAATCTTTGAATTCCGTCAAAAATCTATATGTCGACCTACGTGCAAACAAGAAGGGGAACGACACGAAAGGAACATAGGAAGTTAGGGTGGATAGGTTAGAAAATGGTAGGATCAATTACATTGCGTTCCCCAACCGTTATTATATGTTTCTAGATGTGACATTAGGGACATGCTGGCGCTGATTTCAGCGCGAACTCAAAATAAAGAGAAGTTTCCAATCCGGCAATAGAATCGAGCTAGACTTTTTCGCGGTTGTGGAATCAAATGGTTCATCCTAGAGAACCTAAATTTGAACAAGTGGACCATTAGAGAGTTTTTCCAAGAATCACCTGTCATAGGCCTCAAAGTAGCACTTGTTTAGAGTGAAATCTTTGAATTCCGTCAAAAATCTCTATGTCGACCTACGTTACCGAAAACAAGAAGGGGAACGACACGAAAGGTACATAGGAAGTTAGGGTGGATAGGTTAGACGATGGTAGGATCAATTACATT
The DNA here is from genome assembly GCA_015847255.1 of Hyparrhenia diplandra. NCBI lineage: Eukaryota > Viridiplantae > Streptophyta > Magnoliopsida > Poales > Poaceae > Hyparrhenia > Hyparrhenia diplandra. The sequence goes on along the minus strand of JADLZK010008079.1, from coordinate 129,618 downwards.
GCGTTCCCCAACCGTTAATATATGTTTCTAGATGTGACATTAGGGACTGCTGGCGCTGATTTCAGCGAACTCAAAACAAAGAGAAGTTTCCAATCCGGCTATAGGATCGAGCTAGACTTTTTCACGGTTGTGGAATCAAATGCCTCACCCTAGAGAACCTAAATTTGAACAAGTGGACCATTAGAGAGTTTTTCCAAGAATCACCTGTCATAGGCCTCAAAGTAGCACTTGTTTAGAGTGAAATCTTTGAATTCCGTCAAAAATCTCTATATGTCGACCTACGTTCGAAACAAGAAGGGGAACGACACGAAAGGAACATAGGAAGTTAGGGTGGATAGGTTAGAAAATGGTAGGATCAATTACATTGCGTTCCCCAACCGTTATTATATGTTTCTAGATGTGACATTAGGGACTCGCTGGCGCTGATTTCAGCGAACTCAAAATAAAGAGAAGTTTCCAATCCGGCAATAGAATCGAGCTAGACTTTTTCGCGGTTGTGGAATCAAATGGTTCATCCTAGAGAACCTAAATTTGAACAAGTGGACCATTAGAGAGTTTTTCCAAGAATCACCTGTCATAGGCCTCAAAGTAGCACTTGATTAGAGTGAAATCTTTGAATTCCGTCAAAAATCTCTATATCGACCTACGTACGAAACAAGAAGGGGAACGACACGAAAAGGTACATAGGAAGTTAGGGTGGATAGGTTAGACGATGGTAGGATCAATTACATTGCGTTCCCCAACCGTTAATATATGTTTCTAGATGTGACATTAGGGATCTGGCTGGCGCTGATTTCAGCGAACTCAAAACAAAGAGAAGTTTCCAATCCGGCTATAGGATCGAGCTAGACTTTTTCACGGTTGTGGAATCAAATGCCTCACCCTAGAGAACCTAAATTTGAACAAGTGGACCATTAGAGAGTTTTTCCAAGAATCACCGGTCATAGGCCTCAAAGTAGCACTTGTTTAGAGTGAAATCTTTGAATTCCGTCAAAAATCTATATGTCGACCTACGTCTGCGAAACAAGAAGGGGAAACGACACGAAAGGAACATAGGAAGTTAGGGTGGATAGGTTAGAAAATGGTAGGATCAATTACATTGCGTTCCCCAACCGTTATTATATGTTTCTAGATGTGACATTAGGGGGTATGGCGCTGATTTCAGCGCGAACTCAAAATAAAGAGAAGTTTCCAATCCGGCAATAGAATCGAGCTAGACTTTTTCGCGGTTGTGGAATCAAATGGTTCATCCTAGAGAACCTAAATTTGAACAAGTGGACCATTAGAGAGTTTTTCCAAGAATCACCTGTCATAGGCCTCAAAGTAGCACTTGTTTAGAGTGAAATCTTTGAATTCCGTCAAAAATCTCTATGTCGACCTGCGTACCGAGACAAGAAGGGGAACGACACGAAAGGTACATAGGAAGTTAGGGTGGATAGGTTAGAAAATGGTAGGATCAATTACATTGCGTTCCCCAACCGTTAATATATGTTTCTAGATGTGACATTAGGGGGGTATCTTTGGCGCTGATTTCAGCGCGAACTCAAAACAAAAGAGAAGTTTCCAATCCGGCAATAGGATCGAGCTAGACTTTTTCACGGTTGTGGAATCAAATGGTTCATCCTAGAGAACCTAAATTTGAACAAGTGGACCATTAGAGAGTTTTTCCAAGAATCACCTGTCATAGGCCTCAAAGTAGCACTTGTTTAGAGTGAAATCTTTGAATTCCGTCAAAAATCTCTATGTCGACCTACGTCTGAAACAAGAAGGGAACGCGACACGAAAGGTACATAGGAAGTTAGGGTGGATAGGTTAGACGATGGTAGGATCAATTACATTGCGTTCCCCAACCGTTATTATATGTTTCTAGATGTGACATTAGGGACTGCTGGCGCTGATTTCCGCGCGAACTCTAAACAAAGAGAAGTTTCCAATCCGGCTATAGGATCGAGCTAGACTTTTTTTCACGGTTGTGGAATCAAATGGTTCACCCTAGAGAACCTAAATTTGAACAAGTGGACCATTAGAGAGTTTTTCCAAGAATCACCTGTCATAGGCCTCAAAGTAGCACTTGTTTAGAGTGAAATCTTTGAATTCCGTCAAAAATCTATATGTCGACCTACGTACCGAAACAAGAAGAAGGGAACGACACGAAAAGGAACATAGGAAGTTAGGGTGGATAGGTTAGAAAATGGTAGGATCAATTACATTGCGTTCCCCAACCGTTATTATATGTTTCTAGATGTGACATTAGGGATCGCTTGGCGCTGATTTCAGCGAACTCAAAATAAAGAGAAGTTTCCAATCCGGCAATAGAATCGAGCTAGACTTTTTCGCGGTTGTGGAATCAAATGGTTCATCCTAGAGAACCTAAATTTGAACAAGTGGACCATTAGAGAGTTTTTCCAAGAATCACCTGTCATAGGCCTCATAGTAGCACTTGTTTAGAGTGAAATCTTTGAATTCCGTCAAAAATCTATATGTCGACCTACGTGCCGAAAACAAGAAGGGGAACGACACGAAAGGTACATAGGAAGTTAGGGTGGATAGGTTAGAAAATGGTAGGATCAATTACATTGCGTTCCCCAACCGTTAATATATGTTTCTAGATGTGACATTAGGGATTGGCGGCGCTGATTTCAGCGCGAACTCAAAACAAAGAGAAGTTTCCAATCCGGCAATAGAATCGAGCTAGACTTTTTCACGGTTGTGGAATCAAATGGTTCATCCTAGAGAACCTAAATTTGAACAAGTGGACCATTAGAGAGTTTTTCCAAGAATCACCTGTCATAGGCCTCAAAGTAGCACTTGTTTAGAGTGAAATCTTTGAATTCCGTCAAAAATCTCTATACGTCGACCTACGTACCGAAACAAGAAGGGGAACGACACGAAAAGGTACATAGGAAGTTAGGGTGGATAGGTTAGAAAATGGTAGGATCAATTACATTGCGTTCCCCAACCGTTAATATATGTTTCTAGATGTGACATTAGGGATGGCTGGCGCTGATTTCAGCGCGAACTCAAAACAAAGAGAAGTTTCCAATCCGGCTATAGGATCGAGCTAGACTTTTTCACGGTTGTGGAATCAAATGGTTCACCCTAGAGAACCTAAATTTGAACAAGTGGACCATTAGAGAGTTTTTCCAAGAATCACCTGTCATAGGCCTCAAAGTAGCACTTGTTTAGAGTGAAATCTTTGAATTCCGTCAAAAATCTATATGTCGACCTACGTCTCCGAAACAAGAAGGGGAACGACACGAAAAGGAACATAGGAAGTTAGGGTGGATAGGTTAGAAAATGGTAGGATCAATTACATTGCGTTCCCCAACCGTTAATATATGTTTCTAGATGTGACATTAGGGATATGCTGGGGCGCTGATTTCAGCGCGAACTCAAAATAAAGAGAAGTTTCCAATCCGGCAATAGAATCGAGCTAGACTTTTTTTTTTTGGTTGTGGAATCAAATGGTTCATCCTAGAGAACCTAAATTTGAACAAGTGGACCATTAGAGAGTTTTTCCAAGAATCACCTGTCATAGGCCTCAAAGTAGCACTTGTTTAGAGTGAAATCTTTGAATTCCGTCAAAAATCTCTATGTCGACCTACGTATCGAAACAAGAAGGGGAACGACACGAAAGGTACATAGGAAGTTAGGGTGGATAGGTTAGAAAATGGTAGGATCAATTACATTGCGTTCCCCAACCGTTAATATATGTTTCTAGATGTGACATTAGGGATTGGGGTATCTTTGCGCTGATTTCAGCGCGAACTCAAAACAAAAGAGAAGTTTCCAATCCGGCTATAGGATCGAGCTAGACTTTTTCACGGTTGTGGAATCAAATGCCTCACCCTAGCGAACCTAAATTTGAACAAGTGGACCATTAGAGAGTTTTTCGAAGAATCACCTGTCATAGGCCTCAAAGTAGCACTTGTTTAGAGTGAAATCTTTGAATTCCGTCAAAAATCTCTATGTCGACCTGCGTACCGAAACAAGAAGGGGAACGACACGAAAGGTACATAGGAAGTTAGGGTGGATAGGTTAGAAAATGGTAGGATCAATTACATTGCGTTCCCCAACCGTTAATATATGTTTCTAGATGTGACATTAGGGACTGCTGGCGCTGATTTCAGCGCGAACTCAAAATAAAGAGAAGTTTCCAATCCGGCAATAGAATCGAGCTAGACTTTTTCACGGTTGTGGAATCAAATGGTTCATCCTAGAGAACCTAAATTTGAACAAGTGGACCATTAGAGAGTTTTTCCAAGAATCACCTGTCATAGGCCTCAAAGTAGCACTTGTTTAGAGTGAAATCTTTGAATTCCGTCAAAAATCTCTATGTCGACCTACGTACCGAAACAAACAAGAAGGGGAACGACACGAAAAGGTACATAGGAAGTTAGGGTGGATAGGTTAGACGATGGTAGGATCAATTACATTGCGTTCCCCAACCGTTAATATATGTTTCTAGATGTGACATTAGGGATGCTTTGCGCTGATTTCAGCGCGAACTCAAAATAAAGAGAAGTTTCCAATCCGGCTATAGGATCGAGCTAGACTTTTTCACGGTTGTGGAATCAAATGCCTCACCCTAGAGAACCTAAATTTGAACAAGTGGACCATTAGAGAGTTTTTCCAAGAATCACCTGTCATAGGCCTCAAAGTAGCACTTGTTTAGAGTGAAATCTTTGAATTCCGTCAAAAAATCTATATGTCGACCTACGTCATCGAAACAAGAAGGGGAACGACACGAAAGGTACATAGGAAGTTAGGGTGGATAGGTTAGAAAATGGTAGGATCAATTACATTGTGTTCCCCAACCGTTATTATATGTTTCTAGATGTGACATTAGGGATCGGCTTTGCGCTGATTTCAGCGCGAACTCAAAACAAAGAGAAGTTTCCAATCCGGCAATAGGATCGAGCTAGACTTTTTCACGGTTGTGGAATCAAATGGTTCATCCTAGAGAACCTAAATTTGAACAAGTGGACCATTAGAGAGTTTTTCCAAGAATCACCTGTCATAGGCCTCAAAGTAGCACTTGTTTAGAGTGAAATCTTTGAATTCCGTCAAAAATCTCTATGTCGACCTACGTACCGAAACAAGAAGGGGAACGACACGAAAGGAACATAGGAAGTTAGGGTGGATAGGTTAGAAAATGGTAGGATCAATTACATTGCGTTCCCCAACCGTTATTATATGTTTCTAGATGTGACATTAGGGACTGCTGGCGCTGATTTCAGCGCGAACTCAAAATAAAGAGAAGTTTCCAATCCGGCAATAGAATCGAGCTAGACTTTTTCGCGGTTGTGGAATCAAATGGTTCATCCTAGAGAACCTAAATTTGAACAAGTGGACCATTAGAGAGTTTTTCCAAGAATCACCTGTCATAGGCCTCACAGTAGCACTTGTTTAGAGTGAAATCTTGGAATTCCGTCGAAAATCTCTATGTCGACCTACGTACCGAAACAAGAAGGGGAACGACACGAAAGGTACATAGGAAGTTAGGGTGGATAGGTTAGAAAATGGTAGGATCAATTACATTGCGTTCCCCAACCGTTAATATATGTTTCTAGATGTGACATTAGGGACTGCTGGCGCTGATTTCCGCGCGAACTCAAAACAAAGAGAAGTTTCCAATCCGGCTATAGGATCGAGCTAGACTTTTTCGCGGTTGTGGAATCAAATGGTTCATCCTAGAGAACCTAAATTTGAACAAGTGGACCATTAGAGAGTTTTTCCAAGAATCACCTGTCATAGGCCTCAAAGTAGCACTTGTTTAGAGTGAAATCTTTGAATTCCGTCAAAAAATCTATATGTCGACCTACGTGCGAAACAAGAAGGGGAACGACACGAAAGGAACATAGGAAGTTAGGGTGGATAGGTTAGAAAATGGTAGGATCAATTACATTGCGTTCCCCAACCGTTATTATATGTTTCTAGATGTGACATTAGGGACTGCTGGCGCTGATTTCAGCGCGAACTCAAAATAAAGAGAAGTTTCCAATCCGGCAATAGAATCGAGCTAGACTTTTTCACGGTTGTGGAATCAAATGGTTCATCCTAGAGAACCTAAATTTGAACAAGTGGACCATTAGAGAGTTTTTTCAAGAATCACCTGTCATAGGCCTCAAAGTAGCACTTGTTTAGAGTGAAATCTTTGAATTCCGTCAAAAATCTCTATGTCGACCTACGTACCGAAACAAGAAGGGGAACGACACGAAAGGTACATAGGAAGTTAGGGTGGATAGGTTAGACGATGGTAGGATCAATTACATTGCGTTCCCCAACCGTTAATATATGTTTCTAGATGTGACATTAGGGATCTAGGGCGCTGATTTCAGCGCGAACTCAAAACAAAGAGAAGTTTCCAATCCGGCTATAGGATCGAGCTAGACTTTTTCACGGTTGTGGAATCAAATGCCTCACCCTAGAGAACCTAAATTTGAACAAGTGGACCATTAGAGAGTTTTTCCAAGAATCACCTGTCATAGGCCTCAAAGTAGCACTTGTTTAGAGTGAAATCTTTGAATTCCGTCAAAAATCTATACGTCGACCTACGTGCCGAAACAAGAAGGGGAACGACACGAAAGGAACATAGGAAGTTAGGGTGGATAGGTTAGAAAATGGTAGGATCAATTACATTGCGTTCCCCAACCGTTAATATATGTTTCTAGATGTGACATTAGGGATCGCTTAGCGCTGATTTCAGCAGCGAACTCAAAACAAAGAGAAGTTTCCAATCCGGCAATAGAATCGAGCTAGACTTTTTCACGGTTGTGGAATCAAATGGTTCATCCTAGAGAACCTAAATTTGAACAAGTGGACCATTAGAGAGTTTTTCCAAGAATCACCTGTCATAGGCCTCAAAGTAGCACTTGTTTAGAGTGAAATCTTTGAATTCCGTCAAAAATCTATATGTCGACCTACGTACCAAACAAGAAGGGGAACGACACGAAAGGTACATAGGAAGTTAGGGTGGATAGGTTAGAAAATGGTAGGATCAATTACATTGCGTTCCCCAACCGTTATTATATGTTTCTAGATGTGACATTAGGGATATGCTGGCGCTGATTTCAGCGCGAACTCAAAACAAAGAGAAGTTTCCAATCCGGCAATAGGATCGAGCTAGACTTTTTCACGGTTGTGGAATCAAATGGTTCATCCTAGAGAACCTAAATTTGAACAAGTGGACCATTAGAGAGTTTTTCGAAGAATCACCTGTCATAGGCCTCAAAGTAGCACTTGTTTAGAGTGAAATCTTTGAATTCCGTCAAAAATCTCTATGTCGACCTACGTACCGAAACAAGAAGGGGAACGACACGAAAGGTACATAGGAAGTTAGGGTGGATAGGTTAGAAAATGGTAGGATCAATTACATTGCGTTCCCCAACCGTTAATATATGTTTCTAGATGTGACATTAGGGATATGCTGGCGCTGATTTCAGCGCGAACTCAAAACAAAGAGAAGTTTCCAATCCGGCTATAGGATCGAGCTAGACTTTTTCACGGTTGTGGAATCAAATGGTTCACCCTAGAGAACCTAAATTTGAACAAGTGGACCATTAGAGAGTTTTTCCAAGAATCACCTGTCATAGGCCTCAAAGTAGCACTTGTTTAGAGTGAAATCTTTGAATTCCGTCAAAAATCTATATGTCGACCTACGTACCGAAACAAGAAGGGGAACGACACGAAAGGTACATAGGAAGTTAGGGTGGATAGGTTAGAAAATGGTAGGATCAATTACATTGCGTTCCCCAACCGTTAATATATGTTTCTAGATGTGACATTAGGGACTATGCTAGCGCTGATTTCAGCGCGAACTCAAAAACAAAGAGAAGTTTCCAATCCGGCTATAGGATCGAGCTAGACTTTTTCACGGTTGTGGAATCAAATGGTTCACCCTAGAGAACCTAAATTTGAACAAGTGGACCATTAGAGAGTTTTTCCAAGAATCACCTGTCATAGGCCTCAAAGTAGCACTTGTTTAGAGTGAAATCTTTGAATTCCGTCAAAAATCTATATGTCGACCTACGTACGAAACAAGAAGGGGAACGACACGAAAGGTACATAGGAAGTTAGGGTGGATAGGTTAGAAATGGTAGGATCAATTACATTGCGTTCCCCAACCGTTATTATATGTTTCTAGATGTGACATTAGGGACTGCTGGCGCTGATTTCAGCGCGAACTCAAAATAAAGAGAAGTTTCCAATCCGGCAATAGAATCGAGCTAGACTTTTTCACGGTTGTGGAATCAAATGGTTCATCCTAGAGAACCTAAATTTGAACAAGTGGACCATTAGAGAGTTTTTCCAAGAATCACCTGTCATAGGCCTCAAAGTAGCACTTGTTTAGAGTGAAATCTTTGAATTCCGTCAAAAATCTCTATGTCGACCTACGTACCGAAACAAGAAGGGGAACGACACGAAAGGTACATAGGAAGTTAGGGTGGATAGGTTAGAAAATGGTAGGATCAATTACATTGCGTTCCCCAACCGTTAATATATGTTTCTAGATGTGACATTAGGGATTTCTGGCGCTGATTTCAGCGAACTCTAAAATAAAGAGAAGTTTCCAATCCGGCTATAGGATCGAGCTAGACTTTTTCACGGTTGTGGAATCAAATGCCTCACCCTAGAGAACCTAAATTTGAACAAGTGGACCATTAGAGAGTTTTTCCAAGAATCACCTGTCATAGGCCTCAAAGTAGCACTTGTTTAGAGTGAAATCTTTGAATTCCGTCAAAAATCTCTATGTCGACCTACGTACCGAAACAAGAAGGGGAACGACACGAAAGGTACATAGGAAGTTAGGGTGGATAGGTTAGACGATGGTAGGATCAATTACATTGCGTTCCCCAACCGTTAATATATGTTTCTAGATGTGACATTAGGGACTGCTGGCGCTGATTTCCGCGCGAACTCTAAACAAAGAGAAGTTTCCAATCCGGCTATAGGATCGAGCTAGACTTTTTCACGGTTGTGGAATCAAATGCCTCACCCTAGAGAACCTAAATTTGAACAAGTGGACCATTAGAGAGTTTTTCCAAGAATCACCTTGTCATAGGCCTCAAAGTAGCACTTGTTTAGAGTGAAATCTTTGAATTCCGTCAAAAATCTCTATATGTCGACCTACGTGCACCGAAACAAGAAGGGGAACGACACGAAAGGTACATAGGAAGTTAGGGTGGATAGGTTAGAAAATGGTAGGATCAATTACATTGCGTTCCCCAACCGTTAATATATGTTTCTAGATGTGACATTAGGGGATCTGGCGGCGCTGATTTCAGCGCGAACTCAAAACAAAGAGAAGTTTCCAATCCGGCAATAGAATCGAGCTAGACTTTTTCACGGTTGTGGAATCAAATGGTTCATCCTAGAGAACCTAAATTTGAACAAGTGGACCATTAGAGAGTTTTTCCAAGAATCACCTGTCATAGGCCTCAAAGTAGCACTTGTTTAGAGTGAAATCTTTGAATTCCGTCAAAAATCTCTATGTCGACCTACGTGCATCAAACAAGAAGGGGAACGACACGAAAGGTACATAGGAAGTTAGGGTGGATAGGTTAGACGATGGTAGGATCAATTACATTGCGTTCCCCAACCGTTAATATATGTTTCTAGATGTGACATTAGGGATGCTGCCGGCGCTGATTTCAGCGCGAACTCAAAACAAAGAGAAGTTTCCAATCCGGCAATAGGATCGAGCTAGACTTTTTCACGGTTGTGGAATCAAATGGTTCACCCTAGAGAACCTAAATTTGAAAGTTATGGACCATTAGAGAGTTTTTCCAAGAATCACCTGTCATAGGCCTCAAAGTAGCACTTGTTTAGAGTGAAATCTTTGAATTCCGTCAAAAATCTATATGTCGACCTACGTACCGAAACAAGAAGGGGAACGACACGAAAAGGAACATAGGAAGTTAGGGTGGATAGGTTAGAAAATGGTAGGATCAATTACATTGCGTTCCCCAACCGTTATTATATGTTTCTAGATGTGACATTAGGGATGCTTTGGCTGATTTCAGCGCGAACTCAAAATAAAGAGAAGTTTCCAATCCGGCTATAGAATCGAGCTAGACTTTTTTCGCGGTTGTGGAATCAAATGGTTCATCCTAGAGAACCTAAATTTGAACAAGTGGACCATTAGAGAGTTTTTCCAAGAATCACCTGTCATAGGCCTCAAAGTAGCACTTGTTTAGAGTGAAATCTTTGAATTCCGTCAAAAATCTCTATGTCGACCTACGTACATCAAACAAGAAGGGGAACGACACGAAAAGGTACATAGGAAGTTAGGGTGGATAGGTTAGACGATGGTAGGATCAATTACATTGCGTTCCCCAACCGTTAATATATGTTTCTAGATGTGACATTAGGGACTATGCTAGGCGCTGATTTCAGCGCGAACTCAAAACAAAGAGAAGTTTCCAATCCGGCTATAGGATCGAGCTAGACTTTTTCACGGTTGTGGAATCAAATGCCTCACCCTAGAGAACCTAAATTTGAACAAGTGGACCATTAGAGAGTTTTTCCAAGAATCACCTGTCATAGGCCTCAAAGTAGCACTTGTTTAGAGTGAAATCTTTGAATTCCGTCAAAAATCTCTATGTCGACCTACGTATCGAAACAAGAAGGGGAACGACACGAAAGGAACATAGGAAGTTAGGGTGGATAGGTTAGAAAATGGTAGGATCAATTACATTGCGTTCCCCAACCGTTATTATATGTTTCTAGATGTGACATTAGGGGTATGCTTTGGCGCTGATTTCAGCGCGAACTCAAAACAAAGAGAAGTTTCCAATCCGGCAATAGGATCGAGCTAGACTTTTTCACGGTTGTGGAATCAAATGGTTCATCCTAGAGAACCTAAATTTGAACAAGTGGACCATTAGAGAGTTTTTCCAAGAATCACCTGTCATAGGCCTCAAAGTAGCACTTGTTTAGAGTGAAATCTTTGAATTCCGTCAAAATCTCTATGTCGACCTACGTGCGAAAACAAGAAGGGGAACGACACGAAAGGTACATAGGAAGTTAGGGTGGATAGGTTAGAAAATGGTAGGATCAATTACATTGCGTTCCCCAACCGTTAATATATGTTTCTAGATGTGACATTAGGGACTTCTTGGCGCTGATTTCAGCGAAACTCAAAACAAAGAGAAGTTTCCAATCCGGCTATAGGATCGAGCTAGACTTTTTCACGGTTGTGGAATCAAATGCCTCACCCTAGAGAACCTAAATTTGAACAAGTGGACCATTAGAGAGTTTTTCCAAGAATCACCTGTCATAGGAATCAAAGTAGCACTTGTTTACAGTGAAATCTTTGAATTCCGTCAAAAATCTAGATGTCGACCTATGTACCGAAACAAGAAGGGGAACGACACGAAAGGAACATAGGAAGTTAGGGTGGATAGGTTAGAAAATGGTAGGATCAATTACATTGCTTTCCCCAACCGTTATTATATGTTTCTAGATGTGACATTAGGGATCTGGCTGGCGCTGATTTCAGCGCGAACTCAAAATAAAGAGAAGTTTCCAATCCGGCAATAGAATCGAGCTAGACTTTTTTTCGCGGTTGTGGAATCAAATGGTTCATCCTAGAGAACCTAAATTTGAACAAGTGGACCATTAGAGAGTTTTTCCAAGAATCACCTGTCATAGGCCTCAAAGTAGCACTTGTTTAGAGTGAAATCTTTGAATTCCGTCAAAAATCTCTATGTCGACCTACGTCTGCAAACAAGAAGGGGAACGACACGAAAGGTACATAGGAAGTTAGGGTGGATAGGTTAGACGATGGTAGGATCAATTACATTGCGTTCCCCAACCGTTAATATATGTTTCTAGATGTGACATTAGGGATCTCTGGCGCTGATTTCCGCGCGAACTCTAAACAAAGAGAAGTTTCCAATCCGGCTATAGGATCGAGCTAGACTTTTTCACGGTTGTGGAATCAAATGCCTCACCCTAGAGAACCTAAATTTGAACAAGTGGACCATTAGAGAGTTTTTCGAAGAATCACCTGTCATAGGCCTCAAAGTAGCACTTGTTTAGAGTGAAATCTTTGAATTCCGTCAAAAATCTCTATGTCGACCTACGTCTCGAAACAAGAAGGGGAACGACACGAAAGGTACATAGGAAGTTAGGGTGGATAGGTTAGACGATGGTAGGATCAATTACATTGCGTTCCCCAACCGTTAATATATGTTTCTAGATGTGACATTAGGGACTGCTGGCGCTGATTTCAGCGCGAACTCAAAATAAAGAGAAGTTTCCAATCCGGCTATAGGATCGAGCTAGACTTTTTCACGGTTGTGGAATCAAATGGTTCATCCTAGAGAACCTAAATTTGAACAAGTGGACCATTAGAGAGTTTTTCCAAGAATCACCTTGTCATAGGCCTCAAAGTAGCACTTGTTTAGAGTGAAATCTTTGAATTCCGTCAAAAATCTCTATGTCGACCTACGTATCGAAACAAGAAGGGGAACGACACGAAAGGTACATAGGAAGTTAGGGTGGATAGGTTAGACGATGGTAGGATCAATTACATTGCGTTCCCCAACCGTTAATATATGTTTCTAGATGTGACATTAGGGATTTGCTGGCGCTGATTTCAGCGAACTCAAAACAAAGAGAAGTTTCCAATCCGGCTATAGGATCGAGCTAGACTTTTTCACGGTTGTGGAATCAAATGCCTCACCCTAGAGAACCTAAATTTGAACAAGTGGACCATTAGAGAGTTTTTCCAAGAATCACCTATCATAGGCCTCAAAGTAGCACTTGTTTAGAGTGAAATCTTTGAATTCCGTCAAAAATCTATATGTCGACCTACGTACCGAAAACAAGAAGGGGAACGACACGAAAGGAACATAGGAAGTTAGGGTGGATAGGTTAGAAAATGGTAGGATCAATTACATTGCGTTCCCCCAACCGTTAATATATGTTTCTAGATGTGACATTAGGGATCTGGCGCTGATTTCAGCGCGAACTCAAAACAAAGAGAAGTTTCCAATCCGGCTATAGGATCGAGCTAGACTTTTTCACGGTTGTGGAATCAAATGCCTCACCCTAGAGAACCTAAATTTGAACAAGTGGACCATTAGAGAGTTTTTCCAAGAATCACCTGTCATAGGCCTCAAAGTAGCACTTGTTTAGAGTGAAATCTTTGAATTCCGTCAAAAATCTATATGTCGACCTACGTACCGAAACAAGAAGGGGAACGACACGAAAGGAACATAGGAAGTTAGGGTGGATAGGTTAGACGATGGTAGGATCAATTACATTGCGTTCCCCAACCGTTAATATATGTTTCTAGATGTGACATTAGGGACTGCTGGCGCTGATTTCAGCGAACTCAAAACAAAGAGAAGTTTCCAATCCGGCTATAGGATCGAGCTAGACTTTTTCACGGTTGTGGAATCAAATGCCTCACCCTAGAGAACCTAAATTTGAACAAGTGGACCATTAGAGAGTTTTTCCAAGAATCACCTGTCATAGGCCTCAAAGTAGCACTTGTTTAGAGTGAAATCTTTGAATTCCGTCAAAAATCTCTATGTCGACCTACGTCTCAAAACAAGAAGGGGAACGACACGAAAGGTACATAGGAAGTTAGGGTGGATAGGTTAGACGATGGTAGGATCAATTACATTGCGTTCCCCCCAACCGTTAATATATGTTTCTAGATGTGACATTAGGGGTGCTGGCGCGGATTTCAGCGCGAACTCAAAATAAAGAGAAGTTTCCAATCCGGCTATAGGATCGAGCTAGACTTTTTCACGGTTGTGGAATCAAATGCCTCACCCTAGAGAACCTAAATTTGAACAAGTGGACCAATAGAGAGTTTTTCCAAGAATCACCTGTCATAGGCCTCAAAGTAGCACTTGTTTAGAGTGAAATCTTTGAATTCCGTCAAAAATCTATATGTCGACCTACGTCATCGAAACAAGAAGGGGAACGACACGAAAGGAACATAGGAAGTTAGGGTGGATAGGTTAGAAAATGGTAGGATCAATTACATTGCGTTCCCCAACCGTTATTATATGTTTCTAGATGTGACATTAGGGATATCTTGGCGCTGATTTCAGCGAACTCAAAATAAAGAGAAGTTTCCAATCCGGCAATAGAATCGAGCTAGACTTTTTCACGGTTGTGGAATCAAATGGTTCATCCTAGAGAACCTAAATTTGAACAAGTGGACCATTAGAGAGTTTTTCCAAGAATCACCTGTCATAGGCCTCAAAGTAGCACTTGTTTAGAGTGAAATCTTTGAATTCCGTCAAAAATCTCTATGTCGACCTACGTATCAAACAAGAAGGGGGGAACGACACGAAAGGTACATAGGAAGTTAGGGTGGATAGGTTAGACGATGGTAGGATCAATTACATTGCGTTCCCCAACCGTTAATATATGTTTCTAGATGTGACATTAGGGACTGCTGGCGCTGATTTCAGCGAACTCTAAACAAAGAGAAGTTTCCAATCCGGCTATAGGATCGAGCTAGACTTTTTCACGGTTGTGGAATCAAATGCCTCACCCTAGAGAACCTAAATTTGAACAAGTGGACCATTAGAGAGTTTTTCCAAGAATCACCTGTCATAGGCCTCAAAGTAGCACTTGTTTAGAGTGAAATCTTTGAATTCCGTCAAAAATCTATATGTCGACCTACGTACGAAAACAAGAAGGGGAACGACACGAAAAAGGAACATAGGAAGTTAGGGTGGATAGGTTAGAAAATGGTAGGATCAATTACATTGCGTTCCCCAACCGTTAATTATATGTTTCTAGATGTGACATTAGGGACTGCTGGCGCTGATTTCAGCGCGAACTCAAAATAAAGAGAAGTTTCCAATCCGGCAATAGAATCGAGCTAGACTTTTTCGCGGTTGTGGAATCAAATGGTTCATCCTAGAGAACCTAAATTTGAACAAGTGGACCATTAGAGAGTTTTTCCAAGAATCACCTGTCATAGGCCTCAAAGTAGCACTTGTTTAGAGTGAAATCTTTGAATTCCGTCAAAAATCTCTATGTCGACCTACGTACCGAAACAAGAAGGGGAACGACACGAAAGGTACATAGGAAGTTAGGGTGGATAGGTTAGACGAATGGTAGGATCAATTACATTGCGTTCCCCAACCGTTAATATATGTTTCTAGATGTGACATTAGGGACTCTTGGCGCTGATTTCAGCGAACTCAAAACAAAGAGAAGTTTCCAATCCGGCAATAGGATCGAGCTAGACTTTTTCGGTTGTGGAATCAAATGGTTCACCCTAGAGAACCTAAATTTGAACAAGTGGACCATTAGAGAGTTTTTCCAAGAATCACCTGTCATAGGCCTCATAGTAGCACTTGTTTAGAGTGAAATCTTTGAATTCCGTCAAAAATCTCTATGTCGACCTACGTACCGAAACAAGAAGGGGAACGACACGAAAGGTACATAGGAAGTTAGGGTGGATAGGTTAGACGATGGTAGGATCAATTACATTGCGTTCCCCAACCGTTAATATATGTTTCTAGATGTGACATTAGGGACTCTTTGGCGCTGATTTCAGCGCGAACTCAAAACAAAGAGAAGTTTCCAATCCGGCTATAGGATCGAGCTAGACTTTTTCACGGTTGTGGAATCAAATGCCTCACCCTAGAGAACCTAAATTTGAACAAGTGGACCATTAGAGAGTTTTTCCAAGAATCACCTGTCATAGGCCTCAAAGTAGCACTTGTTTAGAGTGAAATCTTTGAATTCCGTCAAAAATCTCTATGTCGACCTACGTACCGAAACAAGAAGGGGAACGACACGAAAGGTACATAGGAAGTTAGGGTGGATAGGTTAGACGATGGTAGGATCAATTACATTGCGTTCCCCAACCGTTAATATATGTTTCTAGATGTGACATTAGGGACTGCTGGCGCTGATTTCAGCGCGAACTCAAAACAAAGAGAAGTTTCCAATCCGGCTATAGGATCGAGCTAGACTTTTTCACGGTTGTGGAATCAAATGCCTCACCCTAGAGAACCTAAATTTGAACAAGTGGACCATTAGAGAGTTTTTCCAAGAATCACCTGTCATAGGCCTCAAAGTAGCACTTGTTTTGAGTGAAATCTTTGAATTCCGTCAAAAATCTATATGTCGACCTACGTACCAAAAACAAGAAGGGGAACGACACGAAAGGTACATAGGAAGTTAGGGTGGATAGGTTAGACGATGGTAGGATCAATTACATTGCGTTCCCCAACCGTTAATATATGTTTCTAGATGATGACATTAGGGACTGCTGGCGCTGATTTCAGCGCGAACTCAAAACAAAGAGAAGTTTCCAATCCGGCAATAGGATCGAGCTAGACTTTTTCGCGGTTGTGGAATCAAATGGTTCATCCTAGAGAACCTAAATTTGAACAAGTGGACCATTAGAGAGTTTTTCCAAGAATCACCTGTCATAGGCCTCAAAGTAGCACTTGTTTAGAGTGAAATCTTTGAATTCCGTCAAAAATCTCTATGTCGACCTACGTACGGAAACAAGAAGGGGAACGACACGAAAGGTACATAGGAAGTTAGGGTGGATAGGTTAGACGATGGTAGGATCAATTACATTGCGTTCCCCAACCGTTAATATATGTTTCTAGATGTGACATTAGGGACTGCTGGCGCTGATTTCAGCGCGAACTCAAAACAAAGAGAAGTTTCCAATCCGGCTATAGGATCGAGCTAGACTTTTTCACGGTTGTGGAATCAAATGCCTCACCCTAGAGAACCTAAATTTGAACAAGTGGACCATTAGAGAGTTTTTCCAAGAATCACCTGTCATAGGCCTCAAAGTAGCACTTGTTTAGAGTGAAATCTTTGAATTCCGTCAAAAATCTATACGTCGACCTACGTACCAAAACAAGAAGGGGAACGACACGAAAGGAACATAGGAAGTTAGGGTGGATAGGTTAGAAAATGGTAGGATCAATTACATTGCGTTCCCCAACCGTTAATATATGTTTCTAGATGTGACATTAGGGACTGCTGGCGCTGATTTCAGCGCGAACTCAAAACAAAGAGAAGTTTCCAATCCGGCTATAGGATCGAGCTAGACTTTTTCGCGGTTGTGGAATCAAATGCCTCACCCTAGAGAACCTAAATTTGAACAAGTGGACCATTAGAGAGTTTTTCCAAGAATCACCTGTCATAGGCCTCAAAGTAGCACTTGTTTAGAGTGAAATCTTTGAATTCCGTCAAAAATCTATACGTCGACCTACGTACCGAAACAAGAAGGGGAACGACACGAAAGGAACATAGGAAGTTAGGGTGGATAGGTTAGAAAATGGTAGGATCAATTACATTGCGTTCCCCAACCGTTAATATATGTTTCTAGATGTGACATTAGGGACTGCTGGCGCTGATTTCAGCGAACTCAAAACAAAGAGAAGTTTCCAATCCGGCTATAGGATCGAGCTAGACTTTTTCACGGTTGTGGAATCAAATGGTTCACCCTAGAGAACCTAAATTTGAACAAGTGGACCATTAGAGAGTTTTTCCAAGAATCACTTGTCATAGGCCTCAAAGTAGCACTTGTTTAGAGTGAAATCTTGGAATTCCGTCAAAAATCTCTATGTCGACCTACGTACCGAAACAAGAAGGGGAACGACACGAAAGGTACATAGGAAGTTAGGGTGGATAGGTTAGACGATGGTAGGATCAATTACATTGCGTTCCCCAACCGTTAATATATGTTTCTAGATGTGACATTAGGGATCTGCGGCGCTGATTTCAGCGCGAACTCAAAACAAAGAGAAGTTTCCAATCCGGCTATAGGATCGAGCTAGACTTTTTCGCGGTTGTGGAATCAAATGGTTCATCCTAGAGAACCTAAATTTGAACAAGTGGACCATTAGAGAGTTTTTCCAAGAATCACCTGTCATAGGCCTCATAGTAGCACTTGTTTAGAGTGAAATCTTTGAATTCCGTCGAAAATCTCTATGTCGACCTACATACCGAAACAAGAAGGGGAACGACACGAAAGGTACATAGGAAGTTAGGGTGGATAGGTTAGACGATGGTAGGATCAATTACATTGCGTTCCCCAACCGTTAATATATGTTTCTAGATGTGACATTAGGGACATGCTGGCGCTGATTTCCGCGCGAACTCTAAACAAAGAGAAGTTTCCAATCCGGCTATAGGATCGAGCTAGACTTTTTCATGGTTGTGGAATCAAATGCCTCACCCTAGAGAACCTAAATTTGAACAAGTGGACCATTAGAGAGTTTTTCCAAGAATCACCTGTCATAGGCCTCAAAGTAGCACTTGTTTAGAGTGAAATCTTTGAATTCCGTCAAAAATCTCTATAATCGACCTACGTCATCGAAACAAGAAGGGGAACGACACGAAAGGAACATAGGAAGTTAGGGTGGATAGGTTAGACGATGGTAGGATCAATTACATTGCGTTCCCCAACCGTTAATATATGTTTCTAGATGTGACATTAGGGATCTAGGCGCTGATTTCAGCGAACTCAAAACAAAGAGAAGTTTCCAATCCGGCAATAGGAATCGAGCTAGACTTTTTCACGGTTGTGGAATCAAATGCCTCACCCTAGAGAACCTAAATTTGAACAAGTGGACCATTAGAGAGTTTTTCCAAGAATCACTTGTCATAGGCCTCAAAGTAGCACTTGTTTAGAGTGAAATCTTTGAATTCCGTCAAAAATCTCTATGTCGACCTACGTAACAAAACAAGAAGGAACGAACGACACGAAAGGTACATAGGAAGTTAGGGTGGATAGGTTAGACAATGGTAGGATCAATTACATTGCGTTCCCCAACCGTTAATATATGTTTCTAGATGTGACATTAGGGGATATGCTGGCGCTGATTTCAGCGCGAACTCAAAACAAAGAGAAGTTTCCAATCCGGCTATAGGATCGAGCTAGACTTTTTCACGGTTGTGGAATCAAATGGTTCACCCTAGAGAACCTAAATTTGAACAAGTGGACCATTAGAGAGTTTTTCCAAGAATCACTTGTCATAGGCCTCAAAGTAGCACTTGTTTAGAGTGAAATCTTTGAATTCCGTCAAAAATCTCTATGTCGACCTACGTCCGAAACAAGAAGGGGAACGACACGAAAGGTACATAGGAAGTTAGGGTGGATAGGTTAGACGATGGTAGGATCAATTACATTGCGTTCCCCAACCGTTAATATATGTTTCTAGATGTGACATTAGGGGTATCTTGGCGCTGATTTCAGCGCGAACTCAAAACAAGGAGAAGTTTCCAATCCGGCTATAGGATCGAGCTAGACTTTTTCACGGTTGTGGAATCAAATGCCTCACCCTAGAGAACCTAAATTTGAACAAGTGGACCATTAGAGAGTTTTTCCAAGAATCACCTGTCATAGGCCTCAAAGTAGCACTTGTTTAGAGTGAAATCTTTGAATTCCGTCAAAAATCTATACGTCGACCTACGTACCGAAACAAGAAGGGGAACGACACGAAAGGAACATAGGAAGTTAGGGTGGATAGGTTAGAAAATGGTAGGATCAATTACATTGCGTTCCCCAACCGTTATTATATGTTTCTAGATGTGACATTAGGGATCTTCGGGCGCTGATTTCAGCGAACTCAAAATAAAGAGAAGTTTCCAATCCGGCAATAGGATCGAGCTAGACTTTTTTCATGGTTGTGGAATCAAATGGTTCATCCTAGAGAACCTAAATTTGAACAAGTGGACCATTAGAGAGTTTTTCCAAGAATCACCTGTCATAGGCCTCAAAGTAGCACTTGTTTAGAGTGAAATCTGGGAATTCCGTCAAAAATCTCTATGTCGACCTACGTACCGAAACAAGAAGGGGAACGACACGAAAGGTACATAGGAAGTTAGGGTGGATAGGTTAGACGATGGTAGGATCAATTACATTGCGTTCCCCAACCGTTAATATATGTTTCTAGATGTGACATTAGGGATCTTTGGCGCTGATTTCCGCGCGAACTCAAAACAAAGAGAAGTTTCCAATCCGGCTATAGGATCGAGCTAGACTTTTTTTCACGGTTGTGGAATCAAATGCCTCACCCTAGAGAACCTAAATTTGAACAAGTGGACCATTAGAGAGTTTTTCCAAGAATCACCTGTCATAGGCCTCAAAGTAGCACTTGTTTAGAGTGAAATCTTTGAATTCCGTCAAAAATCTATACGTCGACCTACGTTCCGAAACAAGAAGGGGAACGACACGAAAGGAACATAGGAAGTTAGGGTGGATAGGTTAGAAAATGGTAGGATCAATTACATTGTGTTCCCCAACCGTTATTATATGTTTCTAGATGTGACATTAGGGTATGCTTGCGCTGATTTCAGCGAACTCAAAACAAAGAGAAGTTTCCAATCCGGCTATAGGATCGAGCTAGACTTTTTCACGGTTGTGGAATCAAATGCCTCACCCTAGAGAACCTAAATTTGAACAAGTGGACCATTAGAGAGTTTTTCCAGGAATCACCTGTCATAGGCCTCAAAGTAGCACTTGTTTAGAGTGAAATCTTTGAATTCCGTCAAAAATCTCTATGTCGACCCTACGTCACCGAAACAAGAAGGGGAACGACACGAAAGGTACATAGGAAGTTAGGGTGGATAGGTTAGAATGGTAGGATCAATTACATTGCGTTCCCCAACCGTTAATATATGTTTCTAGATGTGACATTAGGGATCAGCGCCTGATTTCAGCGCGAACTCAAAATAAAGAGAAGTTTCCAATCCGGCAATAGAATCGAGCTAGACTTTTTCATGGTTGTGGAATCAAATGGTTCATCCTAGAGAACCTAAATTTGAACAAGTGGACCATTAGAGAGTTTTTCTAAGAATCACTTGTCATAGGCCTCAAAGTAGCACTTGTTTAGAGTGAAATCTTTGAATTCCGTCAAAAATCTCTATGTCGACCTACGTACCGAAACAAGAAGGGGAACGACACGAAAGGTACATAGGAAGTTAGGGTGGATAGGTTAGACGATGGTAGGATCAATTACATTGCGTTCCCCAACCGTTAATATATGTTTCTAGATGTGACATTAGGGATGCTAGCGGGCGCTGATTTCAGCGTGAACTCAAAACAAAGAGAAGTTTCCAATCCGGCTATAGGATCGAGCTAGACTTTTTCACGGTTGTGGAATCAAATGCCTCACCCTAGAGAACCTAAATTTGAACAAGTGGACCATTAGAGAGTTTTTCCAAGAATCACCTGTCATAGGCCTCAAAGTAGCACTTGTTTAGAGTGAAATCTTTGAATTCCGTCAAAAATCTATATGTCGACCTACGTATCAAACAAGAAGGGGAACGACACACGAAAGGAACATAGGAAGTTAGGGTGGATAGGTTAGACAATGGTAGGATCAATTACATTGCGTTCCCCAACCGTTAATATATGTTTCTAGATGTGACATTAGGGATCTGGCGCTGATTTCAGCGCGAACTCAAAACAAAGAGAAGTTTCCAATCCGGCTATAGGATCGAGCTAGACTTTTTTGGCGGTTGTGGAATCAAATGCCTCACCCTAGAGAACCTAAATTTGAACAAGTGGACCATTAGAGAGTTTTTCTAAGAATCACTTGTCATAGGCCTCAAAGTAGCACTTGTTTAGAGTGAAATCTTTGAATTCCGTCAAAAATCTCTATGTCGACCTACGTGCCGAAACAAGAAGGGAAACGACACGAAAGGTACATAGGAAGTTAGGGTGGATAGGTTAGACGATGGTAGGATCAATTACATTCGTTCCCCCAACCGTTAATATATGTTTCTAGATGTGACATTAGGGTATCTTGGCGCTGATTTCAGCGTGAACTCAAAACAAAGAGAAGTTTCCAATCCGGCTATAGGATCGAGCTAGACTTTTTCACGGTTGTGGAATCAAATGCCTCACCCTAGAGAACCTAAATTTGAACAAGTGGACCATTAGAGAGTTTTTCCAAGAATCACTTGTCATAGGCCTCAAAGTAGCACTTGTTTAGAGTGAAATCTTTGAATTCCGTCAAAAATCTATATGTCGACCTAAATGCGAAAACAAGAAGGGGAACGACACGAAAGGTACATAGGAAGTTAGGGTGGATAGGTTAGACGATGGTAGGATCAATTACATTGCGTTCCCCAACCGTTATTATATGTTTCTAGATGTGACATTAGGGATTTGCTGGGCGCTGATTTCAGCGAACTCAAAATAAAGAGAAAGTTTCAATCCGGCAATAGGATCGAGCTAGACTTTTTCACGGTTGTGGAATCAAATGCCTCATCCTAGAGAACCTAAATTTGAACAAGTGGACCATTAGAGAGTTTTTCCAAGAATCACTTGTCATAGGCCTCAAAGTAGCACTTGTTTAGAGTGAAATCTTTGAATTCCATCAAAAATCTCTATGTCGACCTACGTCGAAACAAGAAGGGGAACGACACGAAAGGTACATAGGAAGTTAGGGTGGATAGGTTAGACGATGGTAGGATCAATTACATTGCGTTCCCCAACCGTTAATATATGTTTCTAGATGTGACATTAGGGATTATTTGGCGCTGATTTCAGCGTGAACTCAAAACAAAGAGAAGTTTCCAATCCGGCTATAGGATCGAGCTAGACTTTTTTCATGGTTGTGGAATCAAATGCCTCACCCTAGAGAACCTAAATTTGAACAAGTGGACCATTAGAGAGTTTTTCCAAGAATCACCTGTCATAGGCCTCAAAGTAGCACTTGTTTAGAGTGAAATCTTTGAATTCCAAAAATCTCTCTATGTCGACCTACGTGCGAAACAAGAAGGGGAACGACACGAAAGGAACATAGGAAGTTAGGTGGATAGGTTAGACGATGGTAGGATCAATTACATTGCGTTCCCCAACCGTTAATATATATTTCTAGATGTGACATTAGGGATCTTGGCGCTGATTTCAGCGCGAACTCAAAACAAAGAGAAGTTTCCAATCCGGCTATAGGATCGAGCTAGACTTTTTCGCGGTTGTGGAATCAAATGCCTCACCCTAGAGAACCTAAATTTGAACAAGTGGACCATTAGAGAGTTTTCCAAGAATCACTTGTCATAGGCCTCAAAGTAGCACTTGTTTAGAGTGAAATCTTGAATTCCGTCGAAAATCTCTATGTCGACCTACGTCTGCGAAACAAGAAGGGGAACGACACGAAAGGTACATAGGAAGTTAGGGTGGATAGGTTAGACGATGGTAGGATCAATTACATTGCGTTCCCCAACCGTTAATATATGTTTCTAGATGTGACATTAGGGATGGCCGGCGCTGATTTCCCTTGAACTCAAAACAAAGAGAAGTTTCCAATCCGGCTATAGGATCGAGCTAGACTTTTTCACGGTTGTGGAATCAAATGCCTCACCCTAGAGAACCTAAATTTGAACAAGTGGACCATTAGAGAGTTTTTCCAAGAATCACTTGTCATAGGCCTCAAAGTAGCACTTGTTTAGAGTGAAATCTTTGAATTCCGTCAAAAATCTCTATGTCGACCTACGTACCAAAACAAGAAGGGGAACGACACGAAAGGAACATAGGAAGTTAGGGTGGATAGGTTAGACGATGGTAGGATCAATTACATTGCGTTCCCCAACTGTTAATATATGTTTCTAGATGTGACATTAGGGATGGCCGGGCGCTGATTTCAGCGAACTCAAAACAAAGAGAAGTTTCCAATCCGGCTATAGGATCGAGCTAGACTTTTTCACGGTTGTGGAATCAAATGCCTCACCCTAGAGAACCTAAATTTGAACAAGTGGACCATTAGAGAGTTTTTCTAAGAATCACTTGTCATAGGCCTCAAAGTAGCACTTGTTTAGAGTGAAATCTTTGAATTCCTTCAAAAATCTCTATGTCGACCTACGTATCAAACAAGAAGGGGAAACAACACGAAAGGTACATAGGAAGTTAGGGTGGATAGGTTAGAAAATGGTAGGATCAATTACATTGCGTTCCCCAACCGTTATTATATGTTTCTAGATGTGACATTAGGGACTCTTTATGCTGATTTCAGTGAACTCAAAATAAAAGAGAAGTTTCCAATCCGGCAATAGGATCGAGCTAGACTTTTTTAGCGGTTGTGGAATCAAATGGTTCATCCTAGAGAACCTAAATTTGAACAAGTGGACCATTAGAGAGTTTTTCCAAGAATCACTTGTCATAGGCCTCAAAGTAGCACTTGTTTAGAGTGAAATCTTGGAATTCGGTCGAAAATCTCTATGTCGACCTACATGCATCAAAACAAGAAGGGGAACGACACGAAAGGTACATAGGAAGTTAGGGTGGATAGGTTAGACGATGGTAGGATCAATTACATTGCGTTCCCCAACCGTTAATATATGTTTCTAGATGTGACATTAGGGATGCTTTAGGCGCTGATTTCAAAGCGAACTCAAAACAAAAAAAGAGAAGTTTCCAATCCGGCTATAGGATCGAGCTAGACTTTTCACGGTTGTGGAATCAAATGCCTCACCTAAGAGAACCTAAATTTGAACAAGTGGACCATTAGAGAGTTTTTCCAAGAATCACTTGTCATAGGCCTCAAAGTAGCACTTGTTTAGAGTGAAATCTTTGAATTCCATCAAAAATCTATATGTCGACCCTACGTGCATCAAACAAGAAGGGGAACGACACGAAAGGTACATAGGAAGTTAGGGTGGATAGGTTAGACGATGGTAGGATCAATTACATTGCGTTCCCCAACCGTTAGTATATGTTTCTAGATGTGACATTAGGGTATGCTTGCTGATTTCAGCTCAACTCAAAATAAAGAGAAGTTTCCAATCCGGCTATAGGATCGAGCTAGACTTTTTCGCGGTTGTGGAATCAAATGCCTCACCCTAGAGAACCTAAATTTGAACAAGTGGACCATTAGAGAGTTTTTCTAAGAATCACTTGTCATAGGCCTCAAAGTAGCACTTGTTTAGAGTGAAATCTTGGAATTCCGTCGAAAATCTCTATGTCGACCTACGTACCGAAACAAGAAGGGAAGAACACGAAAGGTACATAGGAAGTTAGGGTGGATAGGTTAGAAAATGGTAGGATCAATTACATTGCATTCCCCAACCGTTAATATATGTTTCTAGATGTGACATTAGGGATGCTGGCGCTGATTTCAGCGCGAACTCAAAACAAAGAGAAGTTTCCAATCCGGCTATAGGATCGAGCTAGACTTTTTCACGGTTGTGGAATCAAATGGTTCATCCCTAGAGAACCTAAATTTGAACAAGTGGACCATTAGAGAGTTTTTCCAAGAATCACTTGTCATAGGCCTCAAAGTAGCACTTGTTTAGAGTGAAATCTTGGAATTCCGTCGAAAATCTCTATGTCGACCTACGTACCAAAACAAGAAGGGGAACGACACGAAAGGTACATAGGAAGTTAGGGTGGATAGGTTAGACGATGGTAGGATCAATTACATTGCGTTCCCCAACCGTTAATATATGTTTCTAGATGTGACATTAGGGTATGGTAGCGCTGATTTCAGCGCGAACTCAAAACAAAGAGAAGTTTCAATCCGGCTATAGGATCGAGCTAGACTTTTTCACGGTTGTGGAATCAAATGCCTCACCCTAGAGAACCTAAATTTGAACAAGTGGACCATTAGAGAGTTTTTCCAAGAATCACTTGTCATAGGCCTCAAAGTAGCACTTGTTTAGAGTGAAATCTTTGAATTCCATCAAAAATCTCTATGTCGACCTACGTCCAAACAAGAAGGGGAACAACACGAAAGGTACATAGGAAGTTAGGGTGGATAGGTTAGACAATGGTAGGATCAATTACATTGCGTTCCCCAACCGTTAATATATGTTTTTCTAGATGTGACATTAGGGGATGGCCGGCGCTGATTTCAGCGCGAACTCAAAATAAAGAGAAGTTTCCAATCCGGCAATAGAATCGAGCTAGACTTTTTCACGGTTGTGGAATCAAATGGTTCATCCTAGAGAACCTAAATTTGAACAAGTGGACCATTAGAGAGTTTTTCCAAGAATCACTTGTCATAGGCCTCAAAGTAGCACTTGTTTAGAGTGAAATCTTTGAATTCCATCAAAAATCTCTATGTCGACCTACGTCTGCAAAACAAGAAGGGGAACGACACGAAAGGTACATAGGAAGTTAGGGTGGATAGGTTAGACGATGGTAGGATCAATTACATTATGTTCCCCAACCGTTAATATATGTTTCTAGATGTGACATTAGGGATTAGCGCTGATTTCGGCGCGAACTCAAAACAAAGAGAGAAGTTTCCAATCCGGCTATAGGATCGAGCTAGACTTTTTTCACGGTTGTGGAATCAAATGCCTCACCCTAGAGAACCTAAATTTGAACAAGTGGACCATTAGAGAGTTTTTCCAAGAATCACTTGTCATAGGCCTCAAAGTAGCACTTGTTTAGAGTGAAATCTTTGAATTCGTCAAAAATCTCTATGTCGACCTACGTGCCTCAAGAAGGGGAACGACACGAAAAGGTACATAGGAAGTTAGGGTGGATAGGTTAGACGATGGTAGGATCAATTACGTTGCGTTCCCCAACCGTTAGTATATGTTTCTAGATGTGACATTAGGGTATGCTAGCGCTGATTTCAGCGAACTCAAAACAAAGAGAAGTTTCCAATCCGGCAATAGGATCGAGCTAGACTTTTTCACGGTTGTGGAATCAAATGGTTCACCCTAGAGAACCTAAATTTGAACAAGTGGACCATTAGAGAGTTTTTCAAAGAATCACTTGTCATAGGCCTCAAAGTAGTACTTGTTTAGAGTGAAATCTTTGAATTCCGTCAAAATCTCTATGTCGACCTACGTGCCAAAACAAGAAGGGGAACGACACGAAAGGTACATAGGAAGTTAGGGTGGATAGGTTAGACGATGGTAGGATCAATTACATTGCGTTCCCCAACCGTTAATATATGTTTCTAGATGTGACATTAGGGGTATGCTTGGCGCTGATTTCAGCGCGAACTCAAAACAAAGAGAAGTTTCCAATCCGGCTATAGGATCGAGCTAGACTTTTCACGGTTGTGGAATCAAATGCCTCACCCTAGAGAACCTAAATTTGAACAAGTGGACCATTAGAGAGTTTTCTAAAGAATCACTTGTCATAGGCCTCAAAGTAGCACTTGTTTAGAGTGAAATCTTTGAATTCCGTCAAAAATCTCTATGTCGACCTACGTATCAAAACAAGAAGGGGAACGACACGAAGGTACATAGGAAGTTAGGGTGGATAGGTTAGACGATGGTAGGATCAATTACATTGCATTCCCCAACCGTTAATATATGTTTCTAGATGTGACATTAGGGTATGCTGGCGCTGATTTCAGCGAACTCAAAACAAAGAGAAGTTTCCAATCCGGCTATAGGATCGAGCTAGACTTTTTCACGGTTGTGGAATCAAATGCCTCACCCTAGAGAACCTAAATTTGAACAAGTGGACCATTAGAGAGTTTTTCTAAGAATCACTTGTCATAGGCCTCAAAGTAGCACTTGTTTAGAGTGAAATCTTGGAATTCCATCAAAAATCTCTATGTCGACCTACGTGCCAAACAAGAAGGGAACGACACGAAAGGTACATAGGAAGTTAGGGTGGATAGGTTAGACGATGGTAGGATCAATTACATTGCGTTCCCCAACCGTTAATATATGTTTCTAGATGTGACATTAGGGATTGTTGGCGCGATTTCACCGCGAACTCAAAACAAAGAGAAGTTTCCAATCCGGCTATAGGATCGAGCTAGACTTTTTTCACGGTTGTGGAATCAAATGCCTCACCCTAGAGAACCTAAATTTGAACAAGTGGACCATTAGAGAGTTTTTCCAAGAATCACTTGTCATAGGCCTCAAAGTAGCACTTGTTTAGAGTGAAATCTTTGAATTCAATCAAAAATCTCTATGTCGACCTACGTCTTAGAAACAAGAAGGGAACAACACGAAAGGTACATAGGAAGTTAGGGTGGATAGGTTAGACGATGGTAGGATCAATTACATTGCGTTCCCCAACCGTTAATATATGTTTCTAGATGTGACATTAGGGACTGCTGGCGCTGATTTCAGCGCGAACTCAAAATAAAGAGAAGTTTCCAATCCGGCAATAGAATCGAGCTAGACTTTTTCGCGGTTGTGGAATCAAATGCCTCACCCTAGAGAACCTAAATTTGAACAAGTGGACCATTAGAGAGTTTTTCCAAGAATCACCTGTCATAGGCCTCAAAGTAGCACTTGTTTAGAGTGAAATCTTTGAATTCCAAAAATCTCTATGTCGACCTACGTGCAGGAAAACAAGAAGGGAACAACACGAAAGGTACATAGGAAGTTAGGGTGGATAGGTTAGACAATGGTAGGATCAATTACATTCGTTCCCCAACCGTTAATATATGTTTCTAGATGTGACATTAGGATATGCTGGCGCTGATTTCAGCGCGAACTCAAAATAAAGAGAAGTTTCCAATCCGGCAATAGAATCGAGCTAGACTTTTTCGCGGTTGTGGAATCAAATGGTTCATCTTAGAGAACCTAAATTTGAACAAGTGGACCATTAGAGAGTTTTTCCAAGAATCACTTGTCATAGGCCTCATAAGTAGCACTTGTTTAGAGTGAAATCTTGGAATTCAATCAAAATCTCTATGTCGACCTACGTCACGAAAACAAGAAGGGAACGACACGAAAGGTACATAGGAAGTTAGGGTGGATAGGTTAGACGATGGTAGGATCAATTACGTTGCGTTCCCCAACCGTTAATATATGTTTCTAGATGTGACATTAGGGTATCTTTGGCGCTGATTTCAGCGTGAACTCAAAACAAAGAGAAGTTTCCAATCCGGCTATAGGATCGAGCTAGACTTTTTCACGGTTGTGGAATCAAATGCCTCACCCTAGAGAACCTAAATTTGAACAAGTGGACCATTAGAGAGTTTTTCCAAGAATCACTTGTCATAGGCCTCAAAGTAGCACTTGTTTAGAGTGAAATCTTTGAATTCCATCAAAATCTCTATGTCGACCTACGTTCAAAACAAGAAGGGGAACGACGAAAGGTACATAGGAAGTTAGGGTGGATAGGTTAGACGATGGTAGGATCAATTACGTTGCGTTCCCCAACCGTTAGTATATGTTTCTAGATGTGACATTAGGGTATGCTTGCGCTGATTTCAGCGTGAACTCAAAACAAAGAGAAGTTTCCAATCCGGCTATAGGATCGAGCTAGACTTTTTCACGGTTGTGGAATCAAATGCCTCAAACTAGAGAACCTAAATTTGAACAAGTGGACCATTAGAGAGTTTTTCAAGAATCACTTGTCATAGGCCTCAAAGTAGCACTTGTTTAGAGTGAAATCTTGAATTCCGTCAAAAATCTCTATGTCGACCTACGTATCTCAAACAAGAAGGGGAACAACACGAAAGGTACATAGGAAGTTAGGGTGGATAGGTTAGACGATGGTAGGATCAATTACATTGCGTTCCCCAACCGTTAATATATGTTTCTAGATGTGACATTAGGGATCGCGGCGCTGATTTCAGCGCGAACTCAAAATAAAGAGAAGTTTCCAATCCGGCAATAGAATCGAGCTAGACTTTTTCACGGTTGTGGAATCAAATGGTTCATCCTAGAGAACCTAAATTTGAACAAGTGGACCATTAGAGAGTTTTTCCAAGAATCACCTGTCATAGGCCTCATAAAGTAGCACTTGTTTAGAGTGAAATCTTTGAATTCGTCGAAAATCTCTATGTCGACCTACGTACCAAACAAGAAGGGGAACGACACGAAAGGTACATAGGAAGTTAGGGTGGATAGGTTAGACGATGGTAGGATCAATTACATTGCGTTCCCCAACCGTTAATATATGTTTCTAGATGTGACATTAGGGACTGCTGGCGCTGATTTCCGCGCGAACTCAAAACAAAGAGAAGTTTCCAATCCGGCTATAGGATCGAGCTAGACTTTTTCATGGTTGTGGAATCAAATGCCTCACCCTAGAGAACCTAAATTTGAACAAGTGGACCATTAGAGAGTTTTTCTAAGAATCACTTGTCATAGGCCTCAAAGTAGCACTTGTTTAGAGTGAAATCTTTGAATTCCGTCAAAAATCTCTATGTCGACCTACGTGCGAAAACAACAAGAAGGGGAACAACACGAAAGGTACATAGGAAGTTAGGGTGGATAGGTTAGACGATGGTAGGATCAATTACATTGCGTTCCCCAACCGTTAATATATGTTTCTAGATGTGACATTAGGGATCTGCTAGCGCTGATTTCAGCGAACTCAAAATAAAGAGAAGTTTCAATCCGGCAATAGGATCGAGCTAGACTTTTTCGCGGTTGTGGAATCAAATGGTTCACCCTAGAGAACCTAAATTTGAACAAGTGGACCATTAGAGAGTTTTTCCAAGAATCACCTGTCATAGGCCTCAAAGTAGCACTTGTTTAGAGTGAAATCTTGGAATTCAAATCGAAAATCTCTATGTCGACCTACGTCATCAAAACAAGAAGGGGAACAACACCAAAGGTACATAGGAAGTTAGGGTGGATAGGTTAGACGATGGTAGGATCAATTACATTGCGTTCCCCAACCGTTAATATATGTTTCTAGATGTGACATTAGGGATCTTTGGCGCTGATTTCAGCGCCAACTCAAAACAAAGAGAAGTTTCCAATCCGGCTATAGGATCGAGCTAGACTTTTTCACGGTTGTGGAATCAAATGCCTCACCCTAGAGAACCTAAATTTGAACAAGTGGACCATTAGAGAGTTTTTCCAAGAATCACTGTCATAGGCCTCAAAGTAGCACATGTTTAGAGTGAAATCTTGGAATTCTGTCAAAAATCTCTATGTCGACCTACGTACCGAAACAAGAAGGGGAACAACACGAAAGGTACATAGGAAGTTAGGGTGGATAGGTTAGACGATGGAAGGATCAATTACATTGCGTTCCCCAACCGTTAATATATGTTTTTCTAGATGTGACATTAGGGACTACTGGCGCTGATTTCAGCGCGAACTCAAAATAAAGAGAAGTTTCCAATCCT
The DNA here is from genome assembly GCA_015847255.1 of Hyparrhenia diplandra. NCBI lineage: Eukaryota > Viridiplantae > Streptophyta > Magnoliopsida > Poales > Poaceae > Hyparrhenia > Hyparrhenia diplandra. Next base: position 98,638 of record JADLZK010008079.1, on the reverse strand, counting down.
GCAATAGAATCGAGCTAGACTTTTTAGCGGTTGTGGAATCAAATGGTTCATCCTAGAGAACCTAAATTTGAACAAGTGGACCATTAGAGAGTTTTTCCAAGAATCACCTGTCATAGGCCTCATAGTAGTACTTGTTTAGAGTGAAATCTGGGAATTCAGTCGAAAATCTCTATGTCGACCTACATACCGAAACAAGAAGGGGAACGACACGAAAGGTACATAGGAAGTTAGGGTGGATAGGTTAGACGATGGTAGGATCAATTACATTGCGTTCCCCAACCGTTAATATATGTTTCTAGATGTGACATTAGGGATCTTGGCTGATTTCAGCGCCAACTCAAAATAAAGAGAAGTTTCCAATCCGGCTATAGGATCGAGCTAGACTTTTTTTTCGCGGTTGTGGAATCAAATGGTTCATCCTAGAGAACCTAAATTTGAACAAGTGGACCATTAGAGAGTTTTTCCAAGAATCACTTGTCATAGGCCTCAAAGTAGCACTTGTTTAGAGTGAAATCTTTGAATTCCGTCAAAAATCTCTATGTGGACCTACGTATCAAAACAAGAAGGGGAACGACACGAAAGGTACATAGGAAGTTAGGGTGGATAGGTTAGACGATGGTAGGATCAATTACATTGCGTTCCCCAACCGTTAATATATGTTTCTAGATGTGACATTAGGGATGCTGGCGCTGATTTCAGCGTGAACTCAAAACAAAGAGAAGTTTCCAATCCGGCTATAGGATCGAGCTAGACTTTTTCGCGGTTGTGGAATCAAATGGTTCATCCTAGAGAACCTAAATTTGAACAAGTGGACCATTAGAGAGTTTTTCAAGAATCACTTGTCATAGGCCTCATAGCAGCACTTGTTTAGAGTGAAATCTTGGAATTCCGTCGAAAATCTCTATGTCGACCTACGTACTCGAAACAAGAAGGAGAACAACACGAAAGGTACATAGGAAGTTAGGGTGATAGGTTAGACGATGGTAGGATCAATTACATTGCGTTCCCCAACCGTTAATATATGTTTCTAGATGTGACGTTAGGGTATCTTGGTGCTGATTTCAGCGCGAACTCAAAATAAAGAGAAGTTTCCAATCCAGCTATAGGATCGAGCTAGACTTTTTCGCGGTTGTGGAATCAAATGCCTCACCCTAGAGAACCTAAATTTGAACAAGTGGACCATTAGAGAGTTTTTCCAAGAATCACTTGTCATAGGCCTTATAGCAGCACTTGTTTAGAGTGAAATCTTTGAATTCCATCGAAAAATCTCTATGTCGACCTGCGTACCAAAACAAGAAGGGAACGACACGAAAGGTACATAGGAAGTTAGGGTGGATAGGTTAGACAATGGTAGGATCAATTACATTGCGTTCCCCAACCGTTAATATATGTTTCTAGATGTGACATTAGGGACTTGCTGGCGCTGATTTCAGCGAACTCAAAACAAAGAGAAGTTTCCAATCCGGCAATAGAATCGAGCTAGACTTTTTTCATGGTTGTGGAATCAAATGGTTCATCCTAGAGAACCTAAATTTGAACAAGTGGACCATTAGAGAGTTTTTCCAAGAATCACCGTCATAGGCCTCAAAGTAGCACTTGTTTAGAGTGAAATCTTTGAATTCCATCAAAAATCTATACGTCGACCTAGGGACCCGAAACAAGAAGGGGAACGACACGAAAGGAACATAGGAAGTTAGGGTGGATAAGTTAGATGATGGTAGGATCAATTACGCTGCGTTCCCCAACCGTTTGTATATATTTCTGGTTGTGACGTTAGGGTATGCTTTGCGCTGATTTCAGCGAACTCAAACAAAGAGAAGTTTTCAATCCGGCTATAGGATCGAGCTAGACTTTTCGCGGTTGTGGAATCAAATGCCTCACCCTAGAGAACCTAAATTTGAACAAGTGGACCATTAGAGAGTTTTTCTAAGAATCACTTGTCATAGGCCTCAAAGTAGCACTTGTTTAGAGTGAAATCTTGAATTCACAAAAATCTCTATGTCGACCTAGGTACCGAAACAAGAAGGGGAACGACACGAAAGGTACATAGGAAGTTAGGGTGGATAGGTTAGACGATGGTAGGATCAATTACGTTGCGTTCCCCAACCGTTAGTATATATTTCTGGATGTGACATTAGGGTATGCTAGCGCTGATTTCAGCGAACTCAAACAAAAAGAGAAGTTTCCAATCCGGCTATAGGATCGAGCTAGACTTTTTCGCGGTTGTGGAATCAAATGCCTCACCCTAGAGAACCAAAATTTCAACAAGTGGACCATTAGAGAGTTTTTCGAAGAATCACGTGTCATAGGCCTCAAAGCAGCACTTGTTTAGAGTGAAATCTTGGAATTCCGTCGAAAATCTCTATGTCGACCTACGTATCAAAACAAGAAGGGGAACAACACGAAAGGTACATAAAAGGTAGGGTGGATGGGTTACATGATGGTAGGATCAATTACATTGCATTCCCCAACCGTTACTATATGTTTCTAGATGTGACATTAGGGACTGCTGGCGCTGATTTCAGCGCGAACTCAAAACAAAGAGAAGTTTCCAATCCGGCTATAGGATCGAGCTAGACTTTTTCACGGTTGTGGAATCAAATGCCTCAGCCTAGAGAACCTAAATTTGAAGAAGTGGACCATTTGAGAGTTTTTCTAAGAATCACTTGTCATAGGCCTCAAAGCAGCACTTGTTTAGAGTGAAATCTTGGAATTCTGTCAAAAATCTTTATGTCGACCTACGTCATCGAAACAAGAAGGGGAACAACACGAAAGGTACATAGGAAGTTAGGGTGGATAGGTTAGACGATGGTAGGATCAATTACATTGCGTTCCCCAACCGTTAATATATGTTTCTAGATGTGACATTAGGGACTACTGGCGCTGATTTCAGCGCGAACTCAAAATAAAGAGAAGTTTCCAATCCGGCAATAGAATCGAGCTAGACTTTTTCGCGGTTGTGGAATCAAATGGTTCATCCTAGAGAACCTAAATTTGAACAAGTGGACCATTAGAGAGTTTTTCCAAGAATCACCTGTCATAGGCCTCATAGCAGCACTTGTTTAGAGTGAAATCTTGGAATTCAGTCGAAAATCTCTATGTCGACTCTACGTCATCAAAACAAGAAGGGGAACGACATGAAAGGTACATAGGAAGTTAGGGTGGATAGGTTAGACGATGGTAGGATCAATTACATTGCGTTCCCCAACCGTTAGTATATATTTCTAGTTGTGACGTTAGGGTATCTTTGGCGCTGATTTCAGCGCGAACTCAAAAACAAAGAGAAGTTTCCAATCCGCTATAGGATCGAGCTAGACTTTTTCACGGTTGTGGAATCAAATGCCTCACCTAGAGAACCTAAATTTGAACAAGTGGGCCATTAGAGAGTTTTTCTAAGAATCACTTGTCATAGGCCTCAAAGTAGCACTTGTTTAGAGTGAAATCTTTGAATTCCATCAAAAATCTCTATGTCGACCTACGTACCGAAACAAGAAGGGGAACGACACGAAAGGTACATAGGAAGTTAGGGTGGATAGGTTAGACGATGGTAGGATCAATTACATTGCGTTCCCCAACCATTAATATATGTTTCTAGATGTGACATTAGGGATGCTGGCGCTGATTTCAGCCGCGAACTCAAAACAAAAGAGAAGTTTCCAATCCGGCAATAGGATCGAGCTAGACTTTTCACGGTTGTGGAATCAAATGGTTCACCCTAGAGAACCTAAATTTGAACAAGTGGACCATTAGAGAGTTTTTCCAAGAATCACTTGTCATAGGCCTCAAAGTAGCACTTGTTTAGAGTGAAATCTTGGAATTCGTCCAAAAATCTCTATGTCGACCCTACGCATCAAAACAAGAAGGGGAACGACACGAAAGGAACATAGGAAGTTAGGGTGGATAGGTTAGACATGGTAGGATCAATTACATTGCGTTCCCCAACCGTTAATATATGTTTCTAGATGTGACATTAGGGGCACCTTGGCGCTGATTTCACCGCGAACTCAAAACAAAGAGAAGTTTCCAATCCGGCTATAGGATCGAGCTAGACTTTTTTCACGGTTGTGGAATCAAATGCCTCACCCTAGAGAACCTAAATTTGAACAAGTGGACCATTAGAGAGTTTTTCCAAGAATCACTTGTCATAGGCCTCAAAGCGAAGACTTGTTTAGAGTGAAATCTTGAATTCCATCAAAAATTCTCTATGTCGACCTACGTGAAAAAAAACAAGAAGGGGAACAACACGAAAGGTACATAGGAAGTTAGGTGGATAGGTTAGATGATGGTAGGATCAATTACATTGCGTTCCCCAACCGTTAATATATGTTTCTAGATGTGACATTAGGGATCTGCTGGCGCTGATTTCAGCCGCGAACTCAAAAACAAAGAGAAGTTTCCAATCCGGCAATAGAATCGAGCTAGACTTTTTCATGGTTGTGGAATCAAATGGTTCATCCTAGAGAACCTAAACTTGAACAAGTGGACCATTAGAGAGTTTTTCCAAGAATCACTTGTCATAGGCCTCATAGTAGCACTTGTTTAGAGTGAAATCTTGGAATTCCGTCAAAAATCTCTATGTCGACCTACGCATCAAAACAAGAAGGGAACGACACGAAAGGTACATAGGAAGTTAGGGTGGATAGGTTAGACGATGGTAGGATCAATTACATTGCGTTCCCCAACCGTTAATATATGTTTCTAGATGTGACATTAGGGACTGTTGGTGCTGATTTCACCGCGAACTTAAAACAAAGAGAAGTTTCCAATCCGGATATAGGATCGAGCTAGACTTTTTCACGGTTGTGGAATCAAATGCCTCACCCTAGAGAACCTAAATTTGAACAAGTGGACCATTAGAGAGTTTTTCCAAGAATCACCTGTCATAGGCCTCAAAGCAGCACTTGTTTAGAGTGAAATCTTGGAATTCCGTTGAAAATCTCTATGTCGACCTACGTACCGAAACAAGAAGGGGAACAACACGAAAGGTACATTGGAAGTTAGGGTGGATGGGCTAGATGATGGTAGGATCAATTACATTGCGTTCCCCAACCGTTAATATATGTTTCTAGATGTGACATTAGGGACTGCTGGCGCTGATTTCAGCGCGAACTCAAAATAAAGAGAAGTTTCCAATCCGGCAATAGAATCGAGCTAGACTTTTTCGTGGTTGTGGAATCAAATGGTTCATCCTAGAGAACCTAAATTTGAACAAGTGGACCATTAGAGAGTTTTTCCAAGAATCACCTGTCATAGGCCTCAAAGCAGCACTTGTTTAGAGTGAAATCTTGGAATTCCGTCGAAAATCTCTATGTCGACCTACGTACCGAAACAAGAAGGGGAACGACACGAAAGGTACATAGGAAGTTAGGGTGGATAGGTTAGACGATGGTAGGATCAATTACGTTGCGTTCCCCAACCGTTAGTATATATTTCTGGTTGTGACGTTAGGGTATGCTGGCGCTGATTTTAGCGCGAACTCAAAACAAGGAGAAGTTTCCAATCCGGCTATAGGATCGAGCTACACTTTTTCACGGTTGTGGAATCAAATGCCTCACCCTAGAGAACCTAAATTTGAACAAGTGGGCCATTAGAGAGTTTTTCTAAGAATCACTTGTCATCGGCCTCAAAGTAGCACTTGTTTAGAGTGAAATCTTTGAATTCCGTCACAAATATCTATGTCGACCTGCGTACCGAAACAAGAAGGGGAACGACATGAAAGGTACATAGGAAGTTAGGGTGGATAGGTTAGACGATGGTAGGATCAATTACATTGCGTTCCCCAACCGTTAATATATGTTTCTAGATGTGACATTAGGGACTGCTGGCGCTGATTTCAGCACGAACTCTAAACAAAGAGAAGTTTCCAATCCGGCTATAGGATCGAGCTAGACTTTTTCACGGTTGTGGAATCAAATGCCTCACCCTAGAGAACCTAAATTTGAACAAGTGGGACCATTAGAGAGTTTTTCCAAGAATCACCTGTCATAGGCCTCAAAGTAGCACTTGTTTAGAGTGAAATCTTGGAATTCCGTCAAAAATCTCTATGTCGACCTACGTACCGAAACAAGAAGGGGAACGACACGAAAGGTACATAGGAAGTTAGGGTGGATAGGTTAGACGATGGTAGGATCAATTACATTGCATTCCCCAACCGTTAATATATGTTTCTAGATGTGACATTAGGGTATGCCGGGCGCTGATTTCAGCGCGAACTCAAAACAAAGAGAAGTTTCCAATCCGGCTATAGGAATCGAGCTAGACTTTTTCGCGGTTGTGGAATCAAATGCCTCATCCTAGAGAACCTAAATTTGAACAAGTGGACCATTAGAGAGTTTTTCCAAGAATCACTTGTCATAGGCCTCAAAGCAGCACTTGTTTAGAGTGAAATCTTTGAATTCCATCAAAAATCTCTATGTCGACCTAATGCACCGAAACAAGAAGGGGAACGACATGAAAGGTACATAGGAAGTTAGGGTGGATAGGTTAGACGATGGTAGGATCAATTACATTGCGTTCCCCAACCGTTAATATATGTTTCTAGATGTGACATTAGGGACTGCTGGCGCTGATTTCCGCGCGAACTCTAAACAAAGAGAAGTTTCCAATCCGGCTATAGGATCGAGCTAGACTTTTTCACGGTTGTGGAATCAAATGCCTCACCCTAGAGAACCTAAATTTGAACAAGTGGACCATTAGAGAGTTTTTCGAAGAATCACCTGTCATAGGCCTCAAAGCAGCACTTGTTTAGAGTGAAATCTTGGAATTCCGTCGAAAATCTCTATGTCGACCTACGTACCGAAACAAGAAGGGGAACAACACGAAAGGTACATTGGAAGTTAGGGTGGATGGGCTAGATGATGGTAGGATCAATTACATTGCGTTCCCCAACCGTTAATATATGTTTCTAGATGTGACATTAGGGACTGCTGGCGCTGATTTCAGCGCGAACTCAAAATAAAGAGAAGTTTCCAATCCGGCAATAGAATCGAGCTAGACTTTTTCGCGGTTGTGGAATCAAATGGTTCATCCTAGAGAACCTAAATTTGAACAAGTGGACCATTAGAGAGTTTTTCCAAGAATCACCTGTCATAGGCCTCAAAGCAGCACTTGTTTAGAGTGAAATCTTGGAATTCCGTCGAAAATCTCTATGTCGACCTACGTACCGAAACAAGAAGGGGAACGACACGAAAGGTACATAGGAAGTTAGGGTGGATAGGTTAGACGATGGTAGGATCAATTACGTTGCGTTCCCCAACCGTTAGTATATATTTCTAGTTGTGACGTTAGGGTATGCTGGCGCTGATTTTAGCGCGAACTCAAAACAAGGAGAAGTTTCCAATCCGGCTATAGGATCGAGCTACACTTTTTCGCGGTTGTGGAATCAAATGCCTCACCCTAGAGAACCTAAATTTGAACAAGTGGGCCATTAGAGAGTTTTTCTAAGAATCACTTGTCATCGGCCTCAAAGTAGCACTTGTTTAGAGTGAAATCTTTGAATTCCGTCAAAAATATCTATGTCGACCTACGTACCGAAACAAGAAGGGGAACGACACGAAAGGTACATAGGAAGTTAGGGTGGATAGGTTGGACGATGGTAGGATCAATTACATTGCGTTCCCAACCGTTAATATATGTTTCTAGATGTGACATTAGGGATCTGCGGGCGCTGATTTTAGCGCGAACTCAAAACAAGGAGAAGTTTCCAATCCGGCTATAGGATCGAGCTACACTTTTTCGCGGTTGTGGACTCAAATGCCTCCCCCTGGAGAACCTAAATTTGAACAAGTGGGCCATTAGAGAGTTTTTCTAAGAATCACATGAAATCGGCCTCAAAGCAGCACTTGTTTAGAGTGAAATCTTTGAATTCCGTCAAAAATATCTATGTCGACCTACGTCATCGAAACAAGAAGGGGAACGACACCTAAAGGTACATAGGAAGTTAGGGTGGATAGGTTAGACGATGGTAGGATCAATTACATTGCGTTCCCCAACCGTTAATATATGTTTCTAGATGTGACATTAGGGATCAGCTGGCGCTGATTTCAGCGCGAACTCAAAACAAAGAGAAGTTTCCAATCCGCAATAGGATCGAGCTAGACTTTTTCACGGTTTGTGGAATCAAATGCCTCACCCTAGAGAACCTAAATTTGAACAAGTGGACCATTAGAGAGTTTTTCTAAGAATCACTTGTCATAGGCCTCAAAGTAGCACTTGTTTAGAGTGAAATCTTGAATTCCGTCACAAAATCTCTATGTCGACCTACGTGCGAAACAAGAAGGGGGAACGACACGAAAGGTACATAGGAAGTTAGGTGGATAGGTTAGACGATGGTAGGATCAATTACATTGCGTTCCCCAACCGTTAATATATGTTTCTAGATGTGACATTAGGGACTGCTGGCGCTGATTTCAGCGCGAACTCAAAACAAAGAGAAGTTTCCAATCCGGCTATAGGATCGAGCTAGACTTTTTCACGGTTGTGGAATCAAATGCCTCACCCTAGAGAACCTAAATTTGAACAAGTGGACCATTAGAGAGTTTTTCGAAGAATCACCTGTCATAGGCCTCAAAGCAGCACTTGTTTAGAGTGAAATCTTGGAATTCCGTCAAAAATCTCTATGTCGACCTACGTACCGAAACAAGAAGGGGAACAACACGAAAGGTACATTGGAAGTTAGGGTGGATGGGCTAGATGATGGTAGGATCAATTACATTGCGTTCCCCAACCGTTAATATATGTTTCTAGATGTGACATTAGGGACTGCTGGCGCTGATTTCAGCGCGAACTCAAAACAAAGAGAAGTTTCCAATCCGGCAATAGAATCGAGCTAGACTTTTTTCATGGTTGTGGAATCAAATGCCTCACCCTAGAGAACCTAAATTTGAACAAGTGGACCATTAGAGAGTTTTTCCAAGAATCACCTGTCATAGGCCTCAAAGCAGCACTTGTTTAGAGTGAAATCTTGGAATTCCGTCGAAAATCTCTATGTCGACCTACGTACCGAAACAAGAAGGGGAACGACACGAAAGGTACATAGGAAGTTAGGGTGGATAGGTTAGACGATGGTAGGATCAATTACGTTGCGTTCCCCAACCGTTAGTATATATTTCTGGTTGTGACGTTAGGGTATGCTGGCGCTGATTTTAGCGCGAACTCAAAACAAGGAGAAGTTTCCAATCCGGCTATAGGATCGAGCTACACTTTTTCGCGGTTGTGGAATCAAATGCCTCACCCTAGAGAACCTAAATTTGAACAAGTGGGCCATTAGAGAGTTTTTCTAAGAATCACTTGTCATCGGCCTCAAAGTAGCACTTGTTTAGAGTGAAATCTTTGAATTCCGTCAAAAATATCTATGTCGACCTGCGTACCGAAACAAGAAGGGGAACGACACAAAAGGTACATAGGAAGTTAGGGTGGATAGGTTAGACGATGGTAGGATCAATTACATTGCGTTCCCCAACCGTTAATATATGTTTCTAGATGTGACATTAGGGACTGCTGGCGCTGATTTCAGCGCGAACTCAAAACAAAGAGAAGTTTCCAATCCGGCTATAGGATCGAGCTAGACTTTTTCACGGTTGTGGAATCAAATGCCTCACCCTAGAGAACCTAAATTTGAACAAGTGGACCATTAGAGAGTTTTTCTAAGAATCACTTGTCATAGGCCTCAAAGTAGCACTTGTTTAGAGTGAAATCTTGGAATTCCGTCAAAAATATCTATGTCGACCTACGTACCGAAACAAGAAGGGGAACGACACGAAAGGTACATAGGAAGTTAGGGTGGATAGGTTAGACGATGGTAGGATCAATTACATTGCGTTCCCCAACCGTTAATATATGTTTCTAGATGTGACATTAGGGACTGGTGGCGCTGATTTCAGCGCGAACTCAAAACAAAGAGAAGTTTCCAATCCGGCTATAGGATCGAGCTAGACTTTTTCACGGTTGTGGAATCAAATGCCTCACCCTAGAGAACCTAAATTTGAACAAGTGGACCATTAGAGAGTTTTTCTAAGAATCACTTGTCATAGGCCTCAAAGTAGCACTTGTTTAGAGTGAAATCTTTGAATTCGTCACAAATCTCTATGTCGACCTAAATGCATCAAAACAAGAAGGGGAACGACACGAAAGGTACATAGGAAGTTAGGGTGGATAGGTTAGACGATGGTAGGATCAATTACATTACGTTCCCCAACCGTTAATATATGTTTCTAGATGTGACATTAGGGATGTTGGCGCTGATTTCAGCGCGAACTCAAAACAAAGAGAAGTTTCCAATCCGGCTATAGGATCGAGCTAGACTTTTTCACGGTTGTGGAATCAAATGCCTCACCCTAGAGAACCTAAATTTGAACAAGTGGACCATTAGAGAGTTTTTCCAAGAATCACCTGTCATAGGCCTCAAAGCAGCACTTGTTTAGAGTGAAATCTTGGAATTCCGTCGAAAATCTCTATGTCGACCTACGTACCGAAACAAGAAGGGAACAACACGAAAGGTACATTGGAAGTTAGGGTGGATGGGCTAGATGATGGTAGGATCAATTACATTGCGTTCCCCAACCGTTAATATATGTTTCTAGATGTGACATTAGGGACTGCTGGCGCTGATTTCAGCGCGAACTCAAAATAAAGAGAAGTTTCCAATCCGGCAATAGAATCGAGCTAGACTTTTTCGCGGTTGTGGAATCAAATGGTTCATCCTAGAGAACCTAAATTTGAACAAGTGGACCATTAGAGAGTTTTTCCAAGAATCACCTGTCATAGGCCTCAAAGCAGCACTTGTTTAGAGTGAAATCTTGGAATTCCGTCGAAAATCTCTATGTCGACCTACGTACCAAAACAAGAAGGGGAACGACACAAAAGGTACATAGGAAGTTAGGGTGGATAGGTTAGACGATGGTAGGATCAATTACGCTACGTTCCCAACCGTTAGTATATATTTCTGGTTGTGACGTTAGGGTATGCTGGCGCTGATTTTAGCGCGAACTCAAAACAAGGAGAAGTTTCCAATCCGGCTATAGGATCGAGCTACACTTTTTCGCGGTTGTGGAATCAAATGCCTCACCCTAGAGAACCTAAATTTGAACAAGTGGGCCATTAGAGAGTTTTTCTAAGAATCACTTGTCATCGGCCTCAAAGTAGCACTTGTTTAGAGTGAAATCTTTGAATTCCGTCACAAATATCTATGTCGACCTGCGTACCGAAACAAGAAGGGGAACGACACGAAAGGTACATAGGAAGTTAGGGTGGATAGGTTAGACGATGGTAGGATCAATTACATTGCGTTCCCCAACCGTTAATATATGTTTCTAGATGTGACATTAGGGTATCTTTGGCGCTGATTTCCGCGCGAACTCTAAACAAAGAGAAGTTTCCAATCCGGCTATAGGATCGAGCTAGGCTTTTTCACGGTTGTGGAATCAAATGCCTCACCCTAGCGAACCTAAATTTGAACAAGTGGACCGTTAGAGAGTTTTTCGAAGAATCACCTGTCATAGGCCTCAAAGGAGCACTTGTTTAGAGTGAAATCTTGGAATTCCGTCAAAATATCTATGTCGACCTACCTACGTCGGAAACAAGAAGGGGAACGACACGAAAGGTACATAGGAAGTTAGGGTGGATAGGTTAGATGATGGTAGGATCAATTACATTGCGTTCCCCCCAACCGTTAATATATGTTTCTAGATGTGACATTAGGGATCTGTGGCGCTGATTTTAGCGCGAACTCAAAACAAAGAGAAGTTTCCAATCCGGCAATAGAATCGAGCTAGACTTTTTCGTGGTTGTGGAATCAAATGCCTCACCCTAGAGAACCTAAATTTGAACAAGTGGACCATTAGAGAGTTTTTCCAAGAATCACTTGTCATAGGCCTCAAAGTAGCACTTGTTTAGAGTGAAATCTTGGAATTCCGTCACAAATCTCTATGTCGACCTACGTATCAAAACAAGAAGGGGAACGACACGAAAGGTACATAGGGAAGTTAGGGTGGATAGGTTAGACGATGGTAGGATCAATTACATTGCGTTCCCCAACCGTTAATATATGTTTCTAGATGTGACATTAGGGTATCTTGGCGCTGATTTCCTTGCGAACTCAAAACAAAGAGAAGTTTCCAATCCGGCTATAGGATCGAGCTAGACTTTTTCGCGGTTGTGGAATCAAATGCCTCACCCTAGAGATCCTAAATTTGAACAAGTGGACCATTAGAGAGTTTTTCTAAGAATCACTTGTCATAGGCCTCAAAGTAGCACTTGTTTAGAGTGAAATCTTTGAATTCCGTCGAAAATATCTATGTCGACCTACGTGCATCGAAACAAGAAGGGGAACGACATGAAAGGTACATAGGAAGTTAGGGTGGATAGGTTAGATGATGGTAGGATCAATTACATTGCGTTCCCCAACCGTTAATATATGTTTCTAGATGTGACATTAGGGATGTCGGGCGCTGATTTCCGCGCGAACTCTAAACAAAGAGAAGTTTCCAATCCGGCTATAGGATCGAGCTAGACTTTTTCACGGTTGTGGAATCAAATGCCTCACCCTAGAGAACCTAAATTTGAACAAGTGGACCATTAGAGAGTTTTTCCAAGAATCACCTGTCATAGGCCTCAAAGCAGCACTTGTTTAGAGTGAAATCTTGGAATTCCGTCGAAAATCTCTATGTCGACCTACGTACCGAAACAAGAAGGGGAACAACACGAAAGGTACATAGGAAGTTAGGGTGGATAGGTTAGACGATGGTAGGATCAATTACATTGCGTTCCCCAACCGTTAATATATGTTTCTAGATGTGACATTAGGGATGCTTGGCGCTGATTTTAGCGCGAACTCAAAATAAAGAGAAGTTTCCAATCCGGCAATAGGATCGAGCTAGACTTTTTCACGGTTGTGGAATCAAATGCCTCACCCTAGCGAACCTAAATTTGAACAAGTGGACCGTTAGAGAGTTTTTCGAAGAATCACCTGTCATAGGCCTCAAAGTAGCACTTGTTTAGAGTGAAATCTTTGAATTCCGTCGAAAATATCTATGTCGACCTACGTACCGAAACAAGAAGGGGAACGACACCTAAAGGTACATAGGAAGTTAGGGTGGATAGGTTAGACGATGGTAGGATCAATTACGCTTGCGTTCCCCAACCGTTAATATATATTTCTAGATGTGACATTAGGGTATGCTTGCGCTGATTTTAGCGAACTCAAAACAAAGAGAAGTTTCCAATCCGGCTATAGGATCGAGCTAGACTTTTTCGCGGTTGTGGAATCAAATGCCTCACCCTAGAGAACCTAAATTTGAACAAGTGGGCCATTAGAGAGTTTTTCTTAGAATCACTTGTCATAGGCCTCAAAGTAGCACTTGTTTAGAGTGAAATCTTTGAATTCCATCAAAAATCTCTATGTCGACCTACGCATCGAAACAAGAAGGGGGAACGACACGAAAGGTACATAGGAAGTTAGGGTGGATAGGTTAGACGATGGTAGGATCAATTACATTATGCTCCCCAACCGTTAATATATGTTTCTAGATGTGACATTAGGGTATGCTGGCGCTGATTTTAGCGCGAACTCAAAACAAGGAGAAGTTTCCAATCCGGCTATAGGATCGAGCTAGGCTTTTTCACGGTTGTGGAATCAAATGCCTCACCCTAGAGAACCTAAATTTGAACAAGTGGACCATTAGAGAGTTTTTTCGAAGAATCACTTGTCATAGGCCTCAAAGTAGCACTTGTTTAGAGTGAAATCTTTGAATTCATCAAAAAAATCTCTATGTCGACCTACGCATCGAAACAAGAAGGGGAACGACACGAAAAGGTACATAGGAAGTTAGGGTGGATAGGTTAGACGATGGTAGGATCAATTACATTGCGCTTCCCCAACCGTTAATATATGTTTCTAGATGTGACATTAGGGTATGCTGGCGCTGATTTCAGCGCGAACTCAAAACAAAGAGAAGTTTCCAATCCGGCTATAGGATCGAGCTAGACTTTTTCGCGGTTGTGGAATCAAATGCCTCACCCTAGAGAACCTAAATTTGAACTATGGACCATTAGAGAGTTTTTCTAAGAATCACTTGTCATAGGCCTCAAAGTAGCACTTGTTTAGAGTGAAATCTTTGAATTCCGTCAAAAATCTCTATGTCGACCTACGTACCGAAACAAGAAGGGGAACGACACGAAAGGTACATAGGAAGTTAGGGTGGATAGGTTAGACGATGGTAGGATCAATTACATTGCGTTCCCCAACCGTTAATATATGTTTCTAGATGTGACATTAGGGATCGGCTTTGGCGCTGATTTTAGCGCGAACTCAAAACAAGGAGAAGTTTCCAATCCGGCTATAGGATCGAGCTAGGCTTTTTCACGGTTGTGGAATCAAATGCCTCACCCTTGCGAACCTAAATTTGAACAAGTGGACCGTTAGAGAGTTTTTCAAGAATCACCCGTCATAGGCCTCAAAGCAGCACTTGTTTAGAGTGAAATCTTGGAATTCCGTCAAAAATCTCTATGTCGACCTACGTACCGAAACAAGAAGGGGAACAACACGAAAGGTACATTGGAAGTTAGGGTGGATGGGCTAGATGATGGTAGGATCAATTACATTGCGTTCCCCAACCGTTAATATATGTTTCTAGATGTGACATTAGGGATCTTTGGGCGCTGATTTCAGCGCGAACTCAAAATAAAGAGAAGTTTCCAATCCGCAATAGAATCGAGCTAGACTTTTTTAGCGGTTGTGGAATCAAATGGTTCATCCTAGAGAACCTAAATTTGAACAAGTGGACCATTAGAGAGTTTTTCCAAGAATCACCTGTCATAGGCCTCATAGCAGCACTTGTTTAGAGTGAAATCTTGGAATTCCGTCGAAAATCTCTATGTCGACCTACGTACCAAAACAAGAAGGGGAACGACATGAAAGGTACATAGGAAGTTAGGGTGGATAGGTTAGACGATGGTAGGATCAATTACGTTGCGTTCCCCAACCGTTAGTATATATTTCTGGTTGTGACGTTAGGGTATGCTGGCGCTGATTTTAGCGCGAACTCAAAACAAGGAGAAGTTTCCAATCCGGCTATAGGATCGAGCTACACTTTTTCACGGTTGTGGAATCAAATGCCTCACCCTAGAGAACCTAAATTTGAACAAGTGGGCCATTAGAGAGAGTTTTTCTAAGAATCACTTGTCATCGGCCTCAAAGTAGCACTTGTTTAGAGTGAAATCTTTGAATTCCGTCAAAAATATCTATGTCGACCTACGTACCGAAACAAGAAGGGGAACGACACGAAAGGTACATAGGAAGTTAGGGTGGATAGGTTAGACGATGGTAGGATCAATTACATTGCGTTCCCCAACCGTTAATATATGTTTCTAGATGTGACATTAGGGACGCTGGCGCTGATTTTAGCGCGCGAACTCAAAACAAAGAGAAGTTTCCAATCCGCTATAGGATCGAGCTAGACTTTTTCACGGTTGTGGAATCAAATGCCTCACCCTAGAGAACCTAAATTTGAACAAGTGGACCATTAGAGAGTTTTTCGAAGAATCACTTGTCATAGGCCTCAAAGTAGCACTTGTTTAGAGTGAAATCTTGGAATTCCGTCAAAAATCTCTATGTCGACCTACGTACCGAAACAAGAAGGGGAACGACACGAAAGGTACATAGGAAGTTAGGGTGGATAGGTTAGACGATGGTAGGATCAATTACGTTGCGTTCCCCAACCGTTAGTATATATTTCTGGATGTGACGTTAGGGTATGCTGGCGCTGATTTTAGCGCGAACTCAAAACAAGGAGAAGTTTCCAATCCGGCTATAGGATCGAGCTACACTTTTTCGCGGTTGTGGAATCAAATGCCTCACCCTAGAGAACCTAAATTTGAACAAGTGGGCCATTAGAGAGTTTTTCTAAGAATCACTTGTCATCGGCCTCAAAGTAGCACTTGTTTAGAGTGAAATCTTTGAATTCCGTCAAAAATATCTATGTCGACCTGCGTACCGAAACAAGAAGGGGAACGACACGAAAGGTACATAGGAAGTTAGGGTGGATAGGTTAGACGATGGTAGGATCAATTACATTGCGTTCCCCAACCGTTAATATATGTTTCTAGATGTGACATTAGGGACTGCTGGCGCTGATTTCCGCGCGAACTCTAAACAAAGAGAAGTTTCCAATCCGGCTATAGGATCGAGCTAGGCTTTTTCACGGTTGTGGAATCAAATGCCTCACCCTAGCGAACCTAAATTTGAACAAGTGGACCGTTAGAGAGTTTTTCGAAGAATCACCTGTCATAGGCCTCAAAGCAGCACTTGTTTAGAGTGAAATCTTGGAATTCCGTCGAAAATCTCTATGTCGACCTACGTACCGAAACAAGAAGGGGAACAACACGAAAGGTACATTGGAAGTTAGGGTGGATGGGCTAGATGATGGTAGGATCAATTACATTGCGTTCCCCAACCGTTAATATATGTTTCTAGATGTGACATTAGGGACTGCTGGCGCTGATTTCAGCGCGAACTCAAAATAAAGAGAAGTTTCCAATCCGGCAATAGAATCGAGCTAGACTTTTTCATGGTTGTGGAATCAAATGGTTCATCCTAGAGAACCTAAATTTGAACAAGTGGACCATTAGAGAGTTTTTCCAAGAATCACCCTTCATAGGCCTCATAGCAGCACTTGTTTAGAGTGAAATCTTGGAATTCCATCGAAAATCTCTATGTCGACCTACGCACAAAACAAGAAGGGAACGACATGAAAAGGTACATAGGAAGTTAGGGTGGATAGGTTAGACGATGGTAGGATCAATTACGTTGCGTTCCCCAACCGTTAGTATATATTTCTGGTTGTGACGTTAGGGTATGCTGGCGCTGATTTTAGCGCGAACTCAAAACAAGGAGAAGTTTCCAATCCGGCTATAGGATCGAGCTACACTTTTTCGCGGTTGTGGAATCAAATGCCTCACCCTAGAGAACCTAAATTTGAACAAGTGGGCCATTAGAGAGTTTTTCTAAGAATCACTTGTCATCGGCCTCAAAGTAGCACTTGTTTAGAGTGAAATCTTTGAATTTCGTCAAAAATATCTATGTCGACCTACGTACCGAAACAAGAAGGGGAACGACACGAAAGGTACATAGGAAGTTAGGGTGGATAGGTTAGACGATGGTAGGATCAATTACATTATGTTCCCCCAACCGTTAATATATGTTTCTAGATGTGACATTAGGGGACTGCCGGGCGCTGATTTCCGCGAACTCTAAACAAAAAGAGAAGTTTCAATCCGGCTATAGGATCGAGCTAGACTTTTTCACGGTTGTGGAATCAAATGCCTCACCCTAGCGAACCTAAATTTGAACAAGTGGACCATTAGAGAGTTTTTCAAGAATCACTTGTCATAGGCCTCAAAGCAGCACTTGTTTAGAGTGAAATCTTTGAATTCCATCAAAAATCTCTATGTCGACCTACGTACGAAACAAGAAGGGAACGACACAAAGGTACATAGGAAGTTAGGTGGATAGGTTAGATGATGGTAGGATCAATTACATTGCGTTCCCCAACCGTTAATATATGTTTCTAGATGTGACATTAGGGTATGCCGGGCGCTGATTTTAGCCGAACTCAAAACAAAGAGAAGTTTCCAATCCGCTATAGGATCGAGCTAGACTTTTTTTACGGTTGTGGAATCAAATGCCTCACCCTAGAGAACCTAAATTTGAACAAGTGGGCCATTAGAGAGTTTTTCTAAGAATCACTTGTCATAGGCCTCAAAGTAGCACTTGTTTAGAGTGAAATCTTTGAATTCCGTCAAAAATATCTATGTAATGACCTCGATGCCGAAACAAGAAGGGGAACGACACGAAAGGTACATAGGAAGTTAGGTGGATAGGTTAGACGATGGTAGGATCAATTACGTTATGTTCCCAAACCGTTAATATATGTTTCTAGATGTGACGTTAGGGTATCTTTGGCGCTGATTTAAGCGCGAACTCAAAACAAAGAGAAGTTTCCAATCCGGCTATAGGATTGAGCTAGACTTTTTTCACGGTTGTGGAATCAAATGCCTCACCCTAGAGAACCTAAATTTGAACAAGTGGACCATTAGAGAGTTTTTCCAAGAATCACCTGTCATAGGCCTCAAAGTAGCACTTGTTTAGAGTGAAATCTTTGAATTCCATCAAAAATCTTTATGTCAACCTACGTCCCGGAAACAAGAAGGGAACAACACCTAAAGGTACATAGGAAGTTAGGGTGGATAGGTTAGATGATGGTAGGATCAATTACATTCGCTTCCCCAACCGTTAATATATGTTTCTAGATGTGACATTAGGGGGCTAATGGCGCTGATTTTAGCGCGAACTCAAAACAAAGAGAAGTTTCCAATCCGGCTATAGGATCGAGCTTGACTTTTTCACGGTTGTGGAATCAAATGCCTCACCCTAGAGAACCTAAATTTGAACAAGTGGACCATTAGAGAGTTTTTCAAGAATCACTTGTCATAGGCCTCAAAGTAGCACTTGTTTAGAGTGAAATCTTTGAATTCGTCAAAAATCTCTTTATGCTCACCTACGTCTTAAAACAAGAAGGGAGCGACACGAAAGGTACATAGGAAGTTAGGGTGGATAGGTTAGACGATGGTAGGATCAATTACGCTTATGTGTTCCCCAACCGTTAGTATATATTTAAGTTGTGACGTTAGGGTATCTTGGGCGCTGATTTTAGCGCGAACTCAAAACAAAGAGAAGTTTCCAATCCGGCTATAGGATCGAGCTAGACTTTTTCACGGTTGTGGAATCAAATGCCTCACCCTAGAGAACCTAAATTTGAACAAGTGGACCATTAGAGAGTTTTTTCTAAGAATCACTTGTCATCGGCCTCAAAGTAGCACTTGTTTAGAGTGAAATCTTTGAATTAGTCAAAAATATCTATGTCGACCTACGCATCAAACAAGAAGGGGGAACGACACGAAAGGTACATAGGAAGTTAGGGTGGATAGGTTAGACGATGGTAGGATCAAAAACATTCTTCGTTCCCCAACCGTTAATATATGTTTCTAGATGTGACATTAGGGACCGGGCGCTGATTTCAGCGCGAACTCAAAATAAAGAGAAGTTTCAATCCGGCTATAGGATCGAGCTAGACTTTTTCACGGTTGTGGAATCAAATGCCTCACCCTAGAGAACCTAAATTTGAACAAGTGGACCATTAGAGAGTTTTTCCAAGAATCACCTGTCATAGGCCTCAAAGCGGCACTTGTTTAGAGTGAAATCTTGGAATTCCGTCGAAAATCTCTATGTCGACCTACGTGCGAAACAAGAAGGGGAACGACACCTAAAGGTACATAGGAAGTTAGGGTGGATAGGTTAGACGATGGTAGGATCAATTACATTGCGTTCCCCAACCGTTAATATATGTTTCTAGATGTGACATTAGGGTATCTTTGGCGCTGATTTCAGCGTGAACTCAAAACAAAAGAGAAGCTTCCAATCCGGCTATAGGATCGAGCTACACTTTTTCACGGTTGTGGAATCAAATGCCTCACCCTAGAGAACCTAAATTTGAACAAGTGGACCATTAGAGAGTTTTTCTAAGAATCACTTGTCATAGGCCTCAAAGTAGCACTTGTTTAGAGTGAAATCTTTGAATTCAGTCAAAAATCTCTATGTCGACCTACGCATCTGCACAAGAAGGGGAACAACACGAAAGGTACATAGGAAGTTAGGTGGATAGGTTAGATGATGGTAGGATCAATTACATTATGTTCCCCAACCGTTAATATATGTTTCTAGATGTGACATTAGGGTATGGCGCGCTGATTTCGGCCACAACTCAAAACAAAGAGAAGTTTCAATCCGGCTATAGGATCGAGCTAGACTTTTTTTCGGTTGTGGAATCAAATGCCTCACCCTAGAGAAACCTAAATTTGAACAAGTGGACCATTAGAGAGTTTTTCCAAGAATCACTTGTCATAGGCCTCAAGCAGCACTTGTTTAGAGTGAAATCTTTTGGAATTCCACGGTCAAAAATCTCTATGTCGACCTACGTACGAAACAAGAAGGGGGAACGACACGAAAGGTACATAGGAAGTTAGGTGGATAGGTTAGATGATGGTAGGATCAATTACATTTGCGTTCCCCAACCGTTACTATATATTTCTGGATGTGACGTTAGGGTATGCTGGCGCTGATTTTAGCGCGAACTCAAAACAAGGAGAAGTTTCCAATCCGGCTATAGGATCGAGCTAGACTTTTTTTCACGGTTGTGGAATCAAATGCCTCACCCTAGAGAAACCTAAATTTGAACAAGTGGACCATTAGAGTTTTTTCTAAGAATCACTTGTCATAGGCCTCAAAGTAGCACTTGTTTAGAGTGAAATCTTTGAATTCCGTCAAAAATCTCTATGTCGACCTCACGTCTTAAAACAAGAAGGGGAACGACACGAAAGGTACATAGGAATTAGGGTGGATAGGTTAGACGATGGTAGGATCAATTACATTGCGTTCCCCAACCGTTAATATATGTTTCTAGATGTGACATTAGGGACTGTTGGCGCTGATTTCAGCCAATGCGAACTCAAAACAAAGAGAAGTTTCCAATCCGGCTATAGGATCGAGCTAGACTTTTTCACGGTTGTGGAATCAAATGCCTCACCCTAGAGAACCTAAATTTGAACAAGTGGACCATTAGAGAGTTTTTCAAGAATCACCCGTCATAGGCCTCAAAGCAGCACTTGTTTAGAGTGAAATCTTTGAATTCCGTCAAAATCTCTATGTCGACCTGCGTCACATTCGAAAACAAGAAGGGGAACGACACGAAAGGTACATAGGAAGTTAGGTGGATAGGTTAGATGATGGTAGGATCAATTACATTATGTTCCCCCAACCGTTAATATATGTTTCTAGATGTGACGTTAGGGTATGCCGGCTCGGCGCGATTTTAGCGCGAACTCAAAACAAAGAGAAGTTTCAATCCGGCTATAGGATCGAGCTAGACTTTTTCATGGTTGTGGAATCAAATGCCTCACCCTAGAGAACCTAAATTTGAACAAGTGGACCATTAGAGAGTTTTTCTTAAGAATCACTTGTCATAGGCCTCAAAGTAGCACTTGTTTAGAGTGAAATCTTTGAATTCTGTCAAAAATCTCTATGTCAACCCAAGTACCGAAAAACAAGAAGGGAAACGACACGAAAGGTACATAGGAAGTTAGGGTGGATAGGTTAGACGATGGTAGGATCAATTACATTGCGTTCCCCAACCGTTAATATATGTTTCTAGATGTGACATTAGGGTATGTTGGCGCTGATTTCACCGCGAACTCAAAACAAAAAGAAGTTTTCCAATCCGGCTATAGGATCGAGCTAGACTTTTTCACGGTTGTGGAATCAAATGCCTCACCCTAGAGAACCTAAATTTGAACAAGTGGACCATTAGAGAGTTTTTCGAAGAATCACCGTCATAGGCCTCAAAGCAAGACTTGTTTAGAGTGAAATCTTGAATTCCGTCGAAAATCTCTATGTCGACCTACGCATCGAAACAAGAAGGGGAACAACACGAAAGGTACATTGGAAGTTAGGGTGGATGGGCTAGATGATGGTAGGATCAATTACATTGCGTTCCCAACCATTAATATATGTTTCTAGATGTGACATTAGGGGACTGCTGGCGCTGATTTCGCGAACTCAAAATAAAGAGAAGTTTCCAATCCGGCAATAGAATCGAGCTAGACTTTTTCATGGTTGTGGAATCAAATGGTTCATCCTAGAGAACCTAAATTTGAACAAGTGGACCATTAGAGAGTTTTTCAAGAATCAAGCGTCATAGGCCTCATAGCAGCACTTGTTTAGAGTGAAATCTTGGAATTCCGTCGAAAATCTCTATGTCGACCTAATGTCTGAAACAAGAAGGGGAATGACATGAAAGGTACATAGGAAGTTAGGGGGTGGATAGGTTAGACGATGGTAGGATCAATTACGTTGCGTTCCCCAACCGTTAGTATATATACGGTTGTGACGTTAGGTTATGTCGGGCGCTGATTTCACGAACTCAAAACAAGGGAGAAGTTTCCAATCCGGCTATAGGATCGAGCTACACTTTTTTGCGGTTGTGGAATCAAATGCCTCACCCCGGAGAACCTAAATTTGAACAAGTCGGCCATTAGAGAGTTTTTCTAAGAATCACATGTCATCGGCCTCAAAGTAGCACTTGTTTAGAGTGAAATCTTGAATTCACAAAAATCTCTATGTGGACCTGCGTCATCGAAACAAGAAGGAACGACACGAAAGGTACATAGGAAGTTAGGGTGGATAGGTTAGATGATGGTAGGATCAATTACATTGCGCCTCCCCCAACCGTTAATATATGTTTCTAGATGTGACATTAGGGGCTATGAGGCGCTGATTTTAACGCGAACTCTAAACAAAGAGAAGTTTCCAATCCGGCTATAGGATCGAAGCTAGACTTTTTTTGCGGTTGTGGAATCAAATGGTTCACCCTAGAGAACCTAAATTTGAACAAGTGGACCATTAGAGAGTTTTTCTAAGAATCACTTTCACATAGGCCTCAAAGTTGCACTTGTTTAGAGTGAAATCTTTTGAATTAGTCAAAATCTCTGTATGTCGACCTACGCATCGAAACAAGAAGGGGAATGACATGAAGAAACATAGGAAGTTAGGTGGATAGGTTAGATGATGGAAGGATCAATTACATTATGTTCCCCAACCGTTAATATATATTTCTGGATGTGACGTTAGGGTATCTGGGCGCTGATTTTAGCGCGAACTCAAAACAAAGAGAAGTTTCCAATCCGGCTAAAGGATCGAGCTAGACTTTTCACGGTTGTGGAATCAAATGCCTCACCCTAGAGAACCTAAAATTTGAACAAGTGGACCATTAGAGAGTTTTTCCAAGAATCACCCGGTCATAGGCCTCAAAGTAGCACTTGTTTAGAGTGAAATCTTTGAATTCCATCAAAAATCTCTATGCTCCAGCCTACGTACCGAAACAAGAAGGGAACGACACGAAAGGTACATAGGAAGTTAGGTGGATAGGGTTGATGATGGTAGGATCAATTACATTGTGTTCCCCAACCGTTAATATATGTTTCTAGATGTGACATTAGGGATCGCGGCGCTGATTTCGTACTCAAACTCAAAACAAAGGAGAAGTTTCAATCCGGCAATAGAATCGAGCTAGACTTTTTCGCGGTTATGGAATCAAATGGTTCATCCTACAGAACCTAAATTTGAACAAGTGGACCATTAGAGAGTTTTTTCTAAGAATCACATGAAATAGGCCTCAAAGTAAAGACTTGTTTAGAGTGAAATCTTTGAATTAGTCAAAAATCTCTATATGTCGACCCTAAATGCATCGAAACAAGAAGGGGGAAACGACATGAAAAGGTACATAGGAAGCTAGGGTGGATAGGTTAGACGATGGTAGGATCAATTACATTGTTCCCCAACCGTAATATATGTTTCTAGATGTGACATTAGGACTGTTGGCGCAGATTTCACCGCAAACTCTAAACAAAGAGAAGTTTCCAATCCGGACATAGGATCGAGCTAGACTTTTCACGGTTGTGGAATCAAATGCCTCACCCTAGAGAACCTAAATTTGAACAAGTGGACCATTAGAGAGTTTTTCAAGAATCACCCGTCATAGGCCTCAAAGTAGCACTTGTTTAGAGTGAAATCTTTGAATTCGTCGAAAATCTCTATGTGGACCTACGTCTCAAAACAAGAACAACGACAAAAGGTACATTGGAAGTTAGGGTGGATGGGCTGGATGATGGTAGGATCAATTACATTGCGTTCCCCAACCGTTAATATATGTTTCTAGATGTGACATTAGGGGATGGCCGGCGCTGATTTCAGCGCGAACTCAAAAAATAAAGAGAAGTTTCCAATCCGGCAATAGAATCGAGCTAGACTTTTCATGGTTGTGGAATCAAATGGTTCATCCTAGAGAACCTAAATTTGAACAAGTGGACCATTAGAGAGTTTTTCCAAGAATCAGCTGTCATAGGCCTCATAGCAGCACTTGTTTAGGTGAAATCTTGGAATTCGTCGAAAATCTCTATGTCGACCTACGTCTGCCGAAACAAGAAGGGGAATGACATGAAAGGTACATAGGAAGTTAGGGTGGATAGGTTAGACGATGGTAGGATCAATTACGTTGCGTTCCCCAACCGTTAATATATATTTCTGGTTGTGACGTTAGGGACTCTTGGTGCTGATTTCAGCGCGAACTCAAAACAAAGAGAAGTTTCCAATCCGGATATAGGATCGAGCTACACTTTTTCACGGTTGTGGAATCAAATGCCTCACCCTAGAGAACCTAAATTTGAACAGAGTGGGCCATTAGAGTTTTCTAGAATCACTGTCATCGGCCTCAAAAGCAGCACTTGTTTAGAGTGAAATCTTTTGAATTCCGTCACCAAAATCTCTGTAATGGAGCCTACGTCAGAAACAAGAAGGGAGCGACACAAAGGTACATTGGAAGTTAGAGTGGATGGGTTAGATGATGGTAGGATCAATTACATTGCGTTCCCCAATAGTTAGTATATGTTTCTAGATGTGACGTTAGGGTGATACGGCGCTGATTTTAAGCGTGAACTCAGAACAGGAGAAGTTTCAATCCGGCGTAGGAATCGAGCTACACTTTTTTTGCGGTTGTGGAATCAAATGCCTCACCCTAGAGAACCTAAATTTGAACAAGTGGGCCATTAGAGTTTTCTAAGAATCTGTCATAGGCCTCAAGGAAGCGACACTTGTTTAGAGTGAAATCTTTGAATTAGTCACAAATATCTATGTCGACCTACGTGCAAGAAACAAGAGCAGGAATGACACAAAGGTACATAGGAAGTTAGGGTGGATAGGTTGGAGGTAGTGGTAGGATCAATTCGTTGCGTTCCCCAACCGTTAGTATATATTTCTGGTTGTGACGTTAGGGTATCTTTGGCGATTTTTAGCGCGAACTCAAAACAAGGGGATTTCCAATCAGGCTATGGGATCAGAGCTATATCTTTCATGGGTGTGGGATGGAGACCTCACTTTTCAGAGAACCTAATTTGAACAGAGTAGGAGCCAAAATTTGGGGGTTTTCACGAAAATTAAGCGTAGTGAGCTCAAAAATGACTTGTGTTTAAGAGTGAAATCTTTGAATTCCATCAAAAATCTCTGTGTCGACCTACGTACCGAAACAAGAAGGGGAACGACACGAAAGGTACATAGGAAGTTAGGGTGGATAGGTTAGACGATGGTAGGCTCAATTACGTTGCGTTCCCCAACCGTTAATATATGTTTCTAGATGTGACATTAGGGACTTCTTTGGCGCTTATTTCAGGGCGAACTCAGAACAAAGAGAAGTTTCCAATCCGGCTATAGGATCGAGCTAGACTTTTTCACGGTTGTGGAATCAAATGCCTCACCCTAGAGAACCTAAATTTGAACAAGTGGACCATTAGAGAGTTTTTCCAAGAATCACTTGTCATAGGCCTCAAAGTAGCACTTGTTTAGAGTGAAATCTTTGAATTCCATCGAAAATCTCTATGTCGACCTACGTCTCAAAACAACAAGGGGAACGACACGAAAGGTACATAGGAAGTTAGGGTGGATAGGTTAGACGATGGTAGGATCAATTACGTTGCGTTCCCCAACCGTTAATATATGTTTCTAGTTGTGACATTAGGGTATCTTTGCGCTGATTTCAGCGCGAACTCAAAACAAAGAGAAGTTTCCAATCCGGCTATAGGATCGAGCTAGACTTTTTCACGGTTGTGGAATCAAATGCCTCACCCTAGAGAACCTAAATTTGAACAAGTGGACCATTAGAGAGTTTTTCTAAGAATCACTTGTCATAGGCCTCAAAGTAGCACTTGTTTAGAGTGAAATCTTTGAATTCCATCAAAATCTCTATGTCGACCTACGTGCGAAACAAGAAGGGGAACGACACGAAAGGTACATAGGAAGTTAGGGTGGATAGGTTAGACGATGGTAGGATCAATTACATTGCGTTCCCCAACCGTTAATATATGTTTCTAGATGTGACATTAGGGGATGCTTGCGCTGATTTCAGCGCGAACTCAAAACAAAAGAAGTTTCCAATCCGGCTATAGGATCGAGCTAGACTTTTCACGGTTGTGGAATCAAATGCCTCACCCTAGAGAACCTAAATTTGAACAAGTGGACCATTAGAGAGTTTTTCCAAGAATCACTTGTCATAGGCCTCAAAGTAGCACTTGTTTAGAGTGAAATCTTTGAATTCCATCGAAAATCTCTATGTCGACCTACGTGCGAAACAAGAAGGGAGCGACACGAAAAGGTACATAGGAAGTTAGGGTGGATAGGTTAGACGATGGTAGGATCAATTACATTGCGTTCCCCAACCGTTAATATATGTTTCTAGTTGTGACATTAGGGTATCTTTGGCGCTGATTTCAGTAGCGAACTCAAAACAAAGAGAAGTTTCCAATCCGGCTATAGGATCGAGCTAGACTTTTTCACGGTTGTGGAATCAAATGCCTCACCCTAGAGAACCTAAATTTGAACAAGTGGACCATTAGAGTTTTTCTAAGAATCACTTGTCATAGGCCTCAAAGTAGCACTTGTTTAGAGTGAAATCTTTGAATTCCATCAAAAATCTCTATGTCGACCTACGTCTTAGAAACAAGTAGGGAGCGACACGAAGGAACATAGGAAGTTAGGGTGGATGGAGTTAGACAATGGTAGGATCAATTACATTCTTGTTCATAGTTAATATTTGTTTCTAGACGTGACGTGGGGGCTGGCGGCGGCGATTTCATGCGAACTCAAATAAAGAGAGTTTCCAATCGGCAATAGAATCGAGCTAGACTTTTTCGCGGTTGTGGAATCAAATGGTTCATCCTAGAGAACCTAAATTTGAACAAGTGGACCATTAGAGTTTTCCAAGAATCACTGTCATAGGCCTCAAAAGTAGCAATTATTTAGAGTGAAATCTTGGAGTCAAATTAGAAAATCTCTATGTGGAGCCCTCGTGCAGAAACATGAGGGGAGCGACACGAGAAGGTACATAGGAAGTTAGGGTGGATAGGTTAGGCGATGGTAGGATCAATTACGTTGCGTTCCCCAACCGATTAATATATGTTTTTAGTTTGTGACATTAGGGCTGGCTTGCGCTGATTTCAACGTGAACTTCGAACAAAGAGAAGTTTCCAATCCGGCTATAGGATCGAGCTAGACTTTTTTTCGCGGTTGTGGAATCAAATGCCTCACCCTAGAGAACCTAAATTTGAAGAAGTGGACCATTAGAGAGTTTTTAAAGAATCACTTGTCATAGGCCTCATAGTAGCACTTGTTTAGAGTGAAATCTTTGAATTCCATCAAAAATCTTTATGTCAACCCTACGTGCGAAACAAGAAGGGGAGCGACACAAAAAGATACATAGGAAGTTAGGGTGGATAGGTTAGGCGATGGTAGGATCAATTACGTTCGCGTTCCCCAACCGTTAATATATGTTTTGGTTGTGACATTAGGCTTCTTTGCTGATTTCAGTAGAACTTCGAAACAAAGAAAGTTTCCAATCCGGCTATAGGATCGAGCTAGACTTTTTCACGGTTGTGGAATCAAATGCCTCACCCTAGAGAACCTAAATTTGAAGGAGTGGACCATTAGAGTTTTTCAAGAATCACTTGTCATAGGCCTCATAGTAGCACTTGTTTAGAGTGAAATCTTTGAATTCCATCAAAATCTCTACGTATTGGACCTATGTGCGAAACAAGAAGGGGAACGACACGAAAGGTACATAGGAAGTTAGGGTGGATAGGTTGGACGATGGTAGGATCAATTACGTTGCGTTCCCCAACCATTAATATATGTTTTTGGTTGTGACATTTGGCCTTTGTTGGCCCTGATTTCAGTGTGAACTCGGAACAAAGAAAAAGTTTCCAATCCGGCTATAGGATCGAGCTAGACATTTTCACGGTTGTGGAATCAAATGCCTCACCCTAGAGAACCTAAATTTGAAGAAGTGGACCATTAGAGTTTTTCTAAGAATCACTTGTCATAGGCCTCATAGTAGCACTTGTTTAGAGTGAAATCTTTGAATTCCATCGAAAATCTCTATGTCGACCTACGTCACGAAACAAGATGGGGAGCGACACGAAAGGTACATAGGAAGTTAGGGTGGATAGGTTGGACGATGGTAGGATCAATTACGTTGCGTTCCCCAACCATTAATATATGTTTACGGTTGTGACATTAGGCACTTCTTTGGCGCTGATTTCAGCGAACTTCGAACAAAGAAAAGTTTCCAATCCGGCTATAGGATAGAGCTAGACTTTTTCACGGTTGTGGAATCAAATGCCTCACCCTAGAGAACCTAAATTTGAAGAAGTGGACCATTAGAGAGTTTTTCCAAGAATCACTTGTCATAGGCCTCATAGTAGCACTTGTTTAGAGTGAAATCTTTGAATTCCATCGAAAATCTCTTATTCGACCTACGTGCCGAAACAAGAAGGGGAGCGACACGAAAAGTACATAGGAAGTTAGGGTGGATAGGTTAGATGATGGTAGGATCAATTACGTTATGTTCCCCAACCGTTAATATATGTTTTACGATTTGTGACATTTAAGCCTTTATTGGCGCTGATTTCAACGTGAACTCGAAACAAAGAGAAGTTTCCAATCCGGCTATAGGATCGAGCTAGACTTTTTCACGGTTGTGGAATCAAATGCCTCACCCTAGAGAACCTAAATTTGAAGAAGTGGACCATTAGAGAGTTTTTCCAAGAATCACTTGTCATAGGCCTCATAGTAGCACTTGTTTAGAGTGAAATCTTTGAATTCCATCGAAAATCTCGTAGTGGACCTACGTCTTAAAACAAGAAGGGGAAACGACACGAAAGATACATAGGAAGTTAGGGTGGATAGGTTAGACGATCGTAGGATCAATTACGTTGCGTTCCCCAACCGTTAGTATATGTTTTTAAGGTTGTGACATTAGAGTATCTGGCGGGCGCTGATTTCAGCGAACTCGAAACAAAGAGAAGTTTCCAATCCGACTATAGGATCGAGCTAGACTTTTTCACGGTTGTGGATTCAAATGCCTCACCCTAGAGAACCTAAATTTGAACATTTGGACCATTAGAGAGTTTTTCCAATAATCACTTGTCATAGGCCTCATAGTAGCACTTGTTTAGAGTGAAATCTTTGAATTCCATCGAAAATCTTTATGTCGACCTACGTCTGCGAAACAAGAAGGGGAATGACACGAAAGATACATAGGAAGTTAGGGTGGATAGGTTGGACGATGGTAGGATCAATTACGTTGCGTTCCCCAACCGCTAATATATGTTTTACGGTTTGTGACATTTGGCAACTGGCGGCGCTGATTTCA
The DNA here is from genome assembly GCA_015847255.1 of Hyparrhenia diplandra. Lineage (NCBI taxonomy): Eukaryota > Viridiplantae > Streptophyta > Magnoliopsida > Poales > Poaceae > Hyparrhenia > Hyparrhenia diplandra. The sequence continues at coordinate 69,278 of JADLZK010008079.1, read as the reverse complement.
GCGTGAACTCGAACAAAGAGAAGTTTCCAATCCGGCTATCGGATCGAGCTAGACTTTTTCACGGTTGTGGATTCAAATGCCTCACCCTAGAGAACCTAAATTTGAACAAGTGGACCATTAGAGTTTTTCAAGAATCACTTGTCATAGGCCTCATAGTAGCACTTGTTTAGAGTGAAATCTTTGAATTCCATCGAAAATCTCTGTGTCGACCCTACGTGCCGAAACAAGAAGGGGAACGACACGAAAAGGTACATAGGAAGTTAGGGTGGATAGGTTGGGCGATGGTAGGATCAATTACGTTCGTTCCCCAACCGTTAATATATGTTTTTGGTTGTGACATTAGGCAGCTTGTTGGCCCACTGATTTCAGCGAACTCAGAACAAAGAAAAAGTTTCCAATCCGGCTATAGGATCGAGCTAGACATTTTCACGGTTGTGGAATCAAATGCCTCACCCTAGAGAACCTAAATTTTTAACAAGTGGACCATTAGAGAGTTTTTCTAAGAATCACTTGTCATAGGCCTCATAGTAGCACTTGTTTTAGAGTGAAATCTTTGAATTCCATCGAAAATCTACTATGTCGACCTACATCGTCTGCAGAAACAAGATGGGGAACGACACGAAAGGTACATAGGAAGTTAGGGTGGATAGGTTAGAGGATGGTAGGATCAATTACGTTTAGTTCCCCAACCGTTAATATATGTTTTTAGGTTGTGACATTAGGCACTTCTGTTGGCGCTGATTTCAGCAACTTCGAAAACAAAGAGAAGTTTCCAATCCGGCTATAGGATAGAGCTAGACTTTTTCAAGCGGTTGTGGAATCAAATGCCTCACCCTAGAGAACCTAAATTTGAAGAAGTGGACCATTAGAGAGTTTTTCCAAGAATCACTTGTCATAGGCCTCATAGTAGCACTTGTTTAGAGTGAAATCTTTGAATTCCATCGAAAATCTCGTGTAAAACCCTACGTCTCTTAGAAACAAGAAGGGGAACGACACGAAAGATACATAGGAAGTTAGGGTGGATAGGTTAGGCGATGGTAGGATCAATTACGTTGCGTTCCCCAACCGTTAATATATGTTTACGGTTGTGACATTTGGCTTCTTTGGCTGATTTTTCAACGTGAACTCGAAACAAAAAGAAGTTTCCAATCCGGCTATAGGATCGAGCTAGACTTTTTCACGGTTGTGGAATCAAATGCCTCACCCTAGAGAACCTAAATTTGAAGAAGTGGACCATTAGAGAGTTTTTCCAAGAATCACTTGTCATAGACCTCATAGTAGCACTTGTTTAGAGTGAAATCTTTGAATTCCATCGAAAATCTCTGTGTAGACCTACGTCTTAAAAACAAGAAGGGGAGCGACACAAAAGATACATAGGAAGTTAGGGTGGATAGGTTAGGCGATGGTAGGATCAATTACGTTGCGTTCCCCAACCGTTAATATATGTTTTGGTTGTGACATTTGGCACTGCCTTGGCGCTGATTTCAGCGAACTCGAGAACAAAGAGAAGTTTCCAATCCGACTATAGGATCGAGCTAGACTTTTTCACGGTTGTGGAATCAAATGCCTCACCCTAGAGAACCTAAATTTTTAGAAGTGGACCATTAGAGAGTTTTTCTAAGAATCACTTGTCATAGGCCTCATAGTAGCACTTGTTTAGAGTGAAATCTTTGAATTCCATCAAAAATCTCCTACCTACGTCTGCAAAAACAAGAAGGGGAACGACACGAAAGGTACATAGGAAGTTAGGGTGGATAGGTTGGGCGATGGTAGGATCAATTACGTTCGTTCCCCAAACCATTAATATATGTTTTTAGTTGTGACATTAAGCACTTTTTGGCCCTGATTTCAGCGAACTCAAACAAAGAAAAGTTTCCAATCCGGCTATAGGATCGAGCTAGACATTTTCACGGTTGTGGAATCAAATGCCTCACCCTAGAGAACCTAAATTTTTAGAAGTGGACCATTAGAGAGTTTTTCTAAGAATCACTTGTCATAGGCCTCATAGTAGCACTTGTTTAGGGTGAAATCTTTGAATTCCATCGAAAATCTACATAATGTCGACCTACGTCTTAAAAACAAGATGGGGAACGACACGAAAGGTACATAGGAAGTTAGGGTGGATAGGTTAGGCGATCGTAGGATCAATTACGTTGCGTTCCCCAACCATTAATATATGTTTTACGGTTTGTGACATTAGGCCTTTGTTGGCGCTGATTTCAGCGCGAACTCAGAACAAAGAGAAGTTTCCAATCCGGCTATAGGATAGAGCTAGACTTTTTCACGGTTGTGGAATCAAATGCCTCACCCTAGAGAACCTAAATTTGAAGAAGTGGACCATTAGAGAGTTTTTCCAAGAATCACTTGTCATAGGCCTCATAGTAGCACTTGTTTAGTGTGAAATCTTTGAATTCCATCGAAATTCTCTCACGTAATGGACCTACGTGCCAAAACAAGAAGGGAACTAACACGAAAGATACATAGGAAGTTAGGGTGGATAGGTTAGGCGATGGTAGGATCAATTACGTTGCGTTCCCCAACCGTTAATATATGTTTTACGGTTTGTGACATTTGGCACTGCGGGCGCTGATTTCAACGTGAACTCGGAACAAAGAAAAGTTTCCAATCCGGCTATAGGATCGAGCTAGACTTTTTCACGGTTGTGGAATCAAATGCCTCACCCTAGAGAACCTAAATTTGAAGAAGTGGACCATTAGAGAGTTTTTCCTAGAATCACTTGTCATAGGCCTCATAGTAGCACTTGTTTAGAGTGAAATCTTTGAATTCCATCGAAAATCTACGAGCTTCCACCTACGTGCTTACAAGAAAGGGGAGCGACACAAAAGATACATAGGAAGTTAGGGTGGATAGGTTAGGCGATGGTAGGATCAATTACGTTCGTTCCCCAACCGTTAATATATGTTTTTTGGTTGTGACATTAGGCTGGCTGGCGCTGATTTCAGCGCGAACTCGAACAAAGAGAAGTTTCCAATCCGGCTATAGGATCGAGCTAGACTTTTTTCACGGTTGTGGAATCAAATGCCTCACCCTAGAGAACCTAAATTTGAAGAAGTGGACCATTAGAGAGTTTTTCCAAGAATCACTTGTCATAGGCCTCATAGTAGCACTTGTTTAGAGTGAAATCTTTGAATTCCATCGAAAATCTAGACCTATGTACCTACGTCAAACAAGAAGGGAAGCGACACGAAAAAGCTACATAGGAAGTTAGGGTGGATAGGTTGGACGATGGTAGGATCAATTACGTTCGTTCCCCAACCGCTAATAATATATGTTTTTTTAGTTTGTGACATTTGGCACTTCTTTGGCGCTGATTTCAGCGTGAACTCAAAACAAAGAGAAGTTTCCAATCCGGCTATAGGATCGAGCTAGACTTTTTTCACGGTTGTGGAATCAAATGCCTCACCCTAGAGAACCTAAATTTGAACAAGTGGACCATTAGAGAGTTTTTCCAAGAATCACTTGTCATAGGCCTCATAGTAGCACTTGTTTAGAGTGAAATCTTTGAATTCCATCTGTAATCTACGAGGTGGACCTACGTCTGCAGAAACAAGAAGGGAGCGACACGAAAGGTACATAGGAAGTTAGGGTGGATAGGTTGGGCGATGGTAGGATCAATTACGTTGCGTTCCCCAACCGTTAATATATGTTTTTGTTTGTGACATTAGGCACTTTTTGGCCCTGATTTCAGCGCGAACTTCGAAACAAAGAAAAAGTTTCCAATCCGGCTATAGGATCGAGCTAGACATTTTCACGGTTGTGGAATCAAATGCCTCACCCTAGAGAACCTAAATTTTTAGAAAGTGGACCATTAGAGAGTTTTTCTAAGAATCACTTGTCATAGGCCTCATAGTAGCACTTGTTTAGAGTGAAATCTTTGAATTCCATCGAAAATCTCGTAATGGAACCTACGTGCGAAACAAGATGGGGAGCGACACGAAAGGTACATAGGAAGTTAGGGTGGATAGGTTAGAGGATGGTAGGATCAATTACGTTGCGTTCCCCAACCGTTAATATATGTTTTTGGTTTGTGACATTAGGCCTTTGTGGGCGATTTCAGCGCGAAACTTCGAAAACAAAGAGAAGTTTCCAATCCGGCTATAGGATAGAGCTAGACTTTTTTCGCGGTTGTGGAATCAAATGCCTCACCCTAGAGAACCTAAATTTGAAGAAGTGGACCATTAGAGAGTTTTTCAAGAATCACTTGTCATAGGCCTCATAGTAGCACTTGTTTAGAGTGAAATCTTTGAATTCCATCGAAAATCTACGTAAAAGACCTACGTCTGCAGAAACAAGAAGGGGAGCGACACGAAAGATACATAGGAAGTTAGGGTGCATAGGTTAGGCGATGGTAGGATCAATTACGTTGCGTTCCCCAACCGTTAATATATGTTTTTGGTTGTGACATTAGGCACTTTGCGGCGCGATTTCAACGTGAACTCGAAACAAAGAGAAGTTTCCAATCCGGCTATAGGATCGAGCTAGACTTTTTCACGGTTGTGGAATCAAATGCCTCACCCTAGAGAACCTAAATTTGAAGAAGTGGACCATTAGAGAGTTTTTCCAAGAATCACTTGTCATAGGCCTCATAGTAGCACTTGTTTAGAGTGAAATCTTTGAATTCCATCGAAAATCTACGTAGACCTACGTACCAAAACAAGAAGGGGAACGACACAAAGATACATAGGAAGTTAGGGTGGATAGGTTAGGCGATGGTAGGATCAATTACGTTGCGTTCCCCAACCGTTAGTATATGTTTTTGGTTGTGACATTAGGCACTTGCTGGCGCTGATTTCAGCGCGAACTTCGAAAAAAAGAAAGTTTCCAATCCGACTATAGGATCGAGCTAGACTTTTTCACGGTTGTGGATTCAAATGCCTCACCCTAGAGAACCTAAATTTGAAGAAGTGGACCATTAGAGAGTTTTTCCAATAATCACTTGTCATAGGCCTCATAGTAGCACTTGTTTAGAGTGAAATCTTTGAATTCCATCAAAATAATCGACCTACGTACCGAAACAAGAAGGGGAACGACACGAAAGGTACATAGGAAGTTAGGGTGGATAGGTTGGACGATGGTAGGATCAATTACGTTGCGTTCCCCAACCGCTAATATATGTTTCTGGTTGTGACATTTGGCACTGCTGGCGCTGATTTCAGCGTGAACTCAGAAACAAAGAGAAGTTTCCAATCCGGCTATCGGATCGAGCTAGACTTTTTCACGGTTGTGGATTCAAATGCCTCACCCTAGAGAACCTAAATTTGAACAAGTGGACCATTAGAGAGTTTTTCCAAGAATCACTTGTCATAGGCCTCATAGTAGCACTTGTTTAGAGTGAAATCTTTGAATTCCATCGTTAATGGAGACCTACGTGCGAAACAAGAAGGGGAACGACACGAAAGGTACATAGGAAGTTAGGGTGGATAGGTTGGACGATGGTAGGATCAATTACGTTGCGTTCCCCAACCGTTAATATATGTTTCTGGTTGTGACATTAGGCCTGTTGGCCCTGATTTCAGCGCGAACTCGAACAAAGAAAAGTTTCAATCCGGCTATAGGATCGAGCTAGACATTTTCACGGTTGTGGAATCAAATGCCTCACCCTAGAGAACCTAAATTTTTAGAAGTGGACCATTAGAGAGTTTTTCTAACAATCACTTGTCATAGGCCTCATAGTAGCACTTGTTTAGAGTGAAATCTTTGAATTCCATCGAAAATCTACGTAATGGAAGCCCTACGTCTGCAAAACAAGAAGGGGAACGACACGAAAGGTACATAGGAAGTTAGGGTGGATAGGTTAGGCGATCGTAGGATCAATTACGTTGCGTTCCCCAACCGTTAATATATGTTTCTGGTTGTGACATTAGGCACTGCTGGCGCTGATTTTTCAGCGAACTTCGGAACAAAGAGAAGTTTCCAATCCGGCTATAGGATAGAGCTAGACTTTTTCGCGGTTGTGGAATCAAATGCCTCACCCTAGAGAACCTAAATTTGAAGAAGTGGACCATTAGAGAGTTTTTCCAAGAATCACTTGTCATAGGCCTCATAGTAGCACTTGTTTAGAGTGAAATCTTTGAATTCCATCGAAAATCTACGTAATGGACCTACGTCTGAAACAAGAAGGGGAACGACACGAAAGATACATAGGAAGTTAGGGTGCATAGGTTAGATGATGGTAGGATCAATTACGTTGCGTTCCCCAACCGTTAATATATGTTTCTGGTTGTGACACTAGGCACTGCGGGCGCTGATTTCAACGTGAACTCAGAACAAAGAGAAGTTTCCAATCCGGCTATAGGATCGAGCTAGACTTTTTCACGGTTGTGGAATCAAATGCCTCACCCTAGAGAACCTAAATTTGAAGAAGTGGACCATTAGAGAGTTTTTCCAAGAATCACTTGTCATAGGCCTCATAGTAGCACTTGTTTAGAGTGAAATCTTTGAATTCCATCGAAAATCTCTGAGTCGACCTACGTGCCAAAACAAGATGGGGAATGACACGAAAAGATACATAGGAAGTTAGGGTGGATAGGTTAGACGATCGTAGGATCAATTACGTTGCGTTCCCCAACCGTTAGTATATGTTTTTGGTTGTGACATTAGGCACTGCTGGCGCTGATTTCAGCGCGAACTCAGAACAAAGAGAAGTTTCCAATCCGACTATAGGATCGAGCTAGACTTTTTCACGGTTGTGGATTCAAATGCCTCACCCTAGAGAACCTAAATTTGAAGAAGTGGACCATTAGAGAGTTTTTCCAATAATCACTTGTCATAGGCCTCATAGTAGCACTTGTTTAGAGTGAAATCTTTGAATTCCATCTGTGTCGACCTATGTGTACAAAACAAGAAGGGGAACGACACGAGGTACATAGGAAGTTAGGGTGGATAGGTTGGGCGATGGTAGGATCAATTACGTTGCGTTCCCCAACCGCTAATATATGTTTTTTGGTTGTGACATTTGGCATCTTTGGCGCTGATTTCAGCGTGAACTCGAGAACAAAGAGAAGTTTCCAATCCGACTATCGGATCGAGCTAGACTTTTTCACGGTTGTGGATTCAAATGCCTCACCCTAGAGAACCTAAATTTGAACAAGTGGACCATTAGAGTTTTTCCAAGAATCACTTGTCATAGGCCTCATAGTAGCACTTGTTTAGTGTGAAATCTTTGAATTCCATCTGTAATGGAGCCTACGTGCGAAACAAGAAGGGGAACGACACGAAAGGTACATAGGAAGTTAGGGTGGATAGGTTGGACGATGGTAGGATCAATTACGTTGCGTTCCCCAACCGTTAATATATGTTTTTTTGTTTGTGACATTAGGCAACGCTTGTGGCGCTGATTTCAGCGCGAACTCGAAACAAAGAAAAAAAGTTTCCAATCCGGCTATAGGATCGAGCTAGACTTTTTCTTGGTTGTGGAATCAAATGCCTCACCCTAGAGAACCTAAATTTTTAGAAGTGGACCATTAGAGAGTTTTTCTAAGAATCACTTGTCATAGGCCTCATAGTAGCACTTGTTTATAGTGAAATCTTTGAATTCCATCGAAAATCTACGTAATCGACCTACGTGCGTCTGCGAAACAAGAAGGGGAACAACACGAAAGATACATAGGAAGTTAGGGTGGATAGGTTAGGCGATGGTAGGATCAATTACGTTGCATTCCCCAACCGTTAATATATGTTTTTGGTTGTGACATTCGAGCTGGCGGGCGCTGATTTCAAAGCGCGAACTTCGAGAACAAAGAGAAGTTTCCAATCCGGCTATAGGATCGAGCTAGACTTTTTCACGGTTGTGGAATCAAATGCCTCACCCTAGAGAACCTAAATTTGAAGAAGTGGACCATTAGAGAGTTTTTTCTAAGAATCACTTGTCATAGGCCTCATAGTAGCACTTGTTTAGAGTGAAATCTTTGAATTCCATCGAAAATTTCGGGTGGACCTACCTTCCGAAACAAGAAGGGGAACGACACGAAAGGTACATAGGAAGTTAGGGTGGATAGGTTAGGCGATGGTAGGATCAATTACGTTGCGTTCCCCAACCGTTAATATATATGTTTTTGGTTGTGACATTAGGCCGCTGGCGGGCGCTGATTTCAAAGGCCAACTCGAACAAAGAGAAGTTTCCAATCCGGCTATAGGATAGAGCTAGACTTTTTCACGGTTGTGGAATCAAATGCCTCACCCTAGAGAACCTAAATTTGAAGAAGTGGACCATTAGAGAGTTTTTCCAAGAATCACTTGTCATAGGCCTCATAGTAGCACTTGTTTAGAGTGAAATCTTTGAATTCCATCGAAAATCTCTATGTCGACCTACCTCTGCAAAACAAGAAGGGGAAACGACACGAAAGATACATAGGAAGTTAGGGTGCATAGGTTTGACGATGGTAGGATCAATTACGTTGCGTTCCCCAACCGTTAGTATATGTTTTTGGTTGTGACATTATACCTTTGTTGGCGCTGATTTCGGCGAACTCGAACAAAGAAAGTTTACAATCCGACTATAGGTTCGAGCTAGATGTTTTCACGGTTGTGGAATCAAATGCCTCACCCTAGAGAACCTAAATTTTAAGAAGTGGACCATTAGAGAGTTTTTCTAAGAATCACTTGTCATAGGCCTCAAAGTAGCACTTGTTTAGAGCGAAATCTTGGAATTCCGTCGAAAATCTCTATGTCGACCTACGTACCGAAACAAGAAGGGGAACCACACGAAAGGTACATAGGAAGTTAGGGTGGATGGGTTTGATGACGGTAGGATCAATTACATTGCGTTCCCCAACCGTTACTATATGTTTCTAGATGTGACATTAGGGACTGCTGGCGCTGATTTCCCGCCTAGGGTTACGCTCCAACATGATATGTATATTTGGTTACCCAGACTATGATGATAATGATGATTAGTATGATCCTACTCAGGAATGCTATAACGTGGAAGTCATGGATGGACATGTCTCGGATGTTGGGGAGAGTAGTGACCACGACGACGATGTAGATAGGCCGCCCGGCGAGAGTCCCTCCCCGGCACCGTTGGCATCCGCACCATCGGACCGTCGCTGCTCCCGGCGGGGGGTGCACAACTACAGACCTTCGGGCACGTCTCTCAGAAGAGGCTGCGCGGCGTGCACGGCGGTTGGAGCGAGACCATCCGGCGAGAACGGCCTGACGGGATCGCAACCAGCGAGCACCCCGCGCCCCAAGCGGTCGTTCCAACACCGAGAACGTACCTCCCCACCGAGGGGGGCAGGCCCTTTCAACCGCATGAGTCTCTTAACGTGGCTGCCGCCGCAATGCTCGTTCGAGAAATGCCCGAGCTATCAACCACCGAGGGCAGGAGAGTCAGAGACGGACTCAAAGAGCTCCTTGATAGGGCAGCCATCTAGCAGGCCAAGAGCTCGGCCTTCCGCGACCAAGCAACCTCCTCAAGGCGTCAAGAGGAGCCGACGCGGAGCAGGCAGACCTCTGTTGAACCGAGACAAAGCCTAGCACCTGCGCGTCCCGTCAGGGAACGCCTGGTTGATAACCGCAGCAACCGGGATGTCTGGGAGCGCATTGAGGACAACCGCCCAGGCCAAGGGCGGCGGGACGACCGCCGGGCCCCTGACCTCAGGGAAGCAACGCCGAGGGCGCCGTCACGAGCGCGGTCACTCCCCGGATCCCCTGGGGCCATAGGTCTTCACCAAGGAGATCAGGAGGGCGCTGCTCCCGGCACGCTTTCGTCCCCCAAACCACATTGAGAAGTACTCCGGTGAGACACGCCCCGAGGTGTGGTTGACGGACTACCGGCGGGCATGCCAGTTCGCGGGCGCCCAGGACGACAAGGTCATCATCGGCAACCTGCCACTCTACTTATCCGAGTCAGCACGGGCATGGCTTGAACACCTTCCACCAAACCTGATAGCCGATTGGACTGATCTGGAGAAGGTCTTCCGAGGCAACTTCCAAGGTACGTACCTCCGCCCCGGAACTCCTGGGACCTCCGAAACTGTCGGAAGTCTGGCGAATCTTTGTGCACCTATATCCAGCGCTTCTCCAAGCAGCGGAACGAGCTCCCTAACATGACGAATTCCGACGTCATTGGGGCCTTCCTGGCCGTCGGACCCCGACAGAGGCCAATGAGCTGATGCACATTGCCACCAAGTTCGCCAGCGGCGAGGAGGCCGTCAGGGCCCTTCAATCAAGGCTCTGGCAAGGGCAAACGGAAGGAGGACGAGGCCGAGGGCTCCAACCCGCAGGAGCCCAAAAAGAAGAAAAAGAACAACGGCAGACGAGGCAAGGGCCCGGCCTTCGACGACGCCGAGGAGCACCTGGTCGCTGCAGTGGACCAGAAGGGGCCTCGGGCTCCCCCGGGAACCCTCACCACATCCCGAGCCTAGGGGCTTACCCACTTGTGGTTGATCTTGTCATCGCCAACACGAGACTGACAAAAGTCCTAATGGACGGAGGGAGCAGCCTCAACCTCATATATGAGGAGACCCTCGACCTGCTCAAGATCGACAAGTCCAAGATCTGCGGAGGGGGTCAGCCTTTAACGGCACAATCCCTAGAAAGCAAGTCAAGAACCTCGGGCAGATTGACCCCCCGGTCTGTTTTGGCACCCCCTCAAACTTTCGCAGGGAGATTCTGACCTTTGAGGTCCTCGGTTCTGAGAGGTATATCGTGAGGTGCTCGGACGGCCGTGCTACGCCAAGTTCATGGTCGTCCCAAACGACACCTACCTCAAGCTAAAGATGTCGGGACCCAAGGGAGTCATCACTACGGGCCCAACATATCGCCACGCATACGAGTGCGATGTCAAAAGCGTAGAGTACGCCGAGGCCCTAGTCATGGCCGAGGCCCTCATTGCTGACATCCCCAAGAGCTTTGACAAGATCTACGGTGAGCCCGAGGCCAAGCGCCACGCCGGTAGCTTTGAGCCCTCCAAGGCTACGAAGACCGTTCCGCTCGACCCCAAGCACCCAGGCGAGAAACTGCTGACCATCAGCTCAGAGCTCGACCCAAAATAGGAAGCAGTGCTCATCGACTTTCTCCACGCAAATGCCAGCACGTTTGCGTGGAGTTCCTCGGACATGCTAGGCATACCGAGCGATGTCGCCGAGCACTCCCTAGACATTCGGGCCGGCTCAAAGCCAGTGATGCAGCGGTTGTGGCGGTTCGACGACGCCAAGTGCAAGATCATTGGAGAGGAGATCCAAAAGCTAATGGCGGCCCAGTTCATCAAGGAGGTGTTCCACCCAGAGTGGCTAGCAAACCCTGTATTGGTAGACAAAAAGAATGGGAAATGGAGGATGTGCATTGACTACACTAGTCTTAATAAAGCATGCCCTAAAGTTCCTTTTCCTTTGCCTCGAATCGATCAGATCGTTGATTCCACTACGGGTTGCAAGACGCTGTCTTTCCTTGATGCGTATTCCGGCTACCATCAAATAAAAATGAAGGAGTCCGACCAGCTCGCGACTTCCTTCATCACACCCTTCGGGATGTACTGCTACCTCACCATGCCCTTCGGGCTGAGGAATGCAGGGGCGACCTACCAGCACTGCATGGAGCATGTATTCGGCAAACTCATAGGGGAAATAGTCGAGGCCTATGTGGATGACATTGTGGTGAAGTCCAAGAAAACGACAGACCTGGTAGGTGACTTAACGGCAACCTTTGAATGCCTGAACAAGAAAGGAGTCAAGCTGAACCTAGAAAAATGCGTGTTCGGGGTCCCCCGAGGGATGCACCTCGGGTTCATTGTCTCACAACGAGGCATCGAAGCAAACCCAACCAAGGTGTCGGCGGTCACAAATATGGAGCCCATCAGTAATCTCAAGGGAGTCCAAAAGCTTATGGGGTGCCTAGCATCCCTCAGCCGGTTCATCTCTCGGCTAGGAGAAAAAGGCTTGCCTCTCTACTGCCTCCTGAAGAAATCCGAACGATTCGTCTGGACCCCCGAGGCAGAAGAGGCCCTCGGCAACTTGAAGCGGCTCCTCACAAGTGCTCTCGTCTGGTGCCACCGAATCCAGGAGAGCCCTTCCTCCTCTACATTGCTGCCACCATGCAGGTGGTCAGCGCTGCAATCGTGGTCGAGCGACAAGAAGAGGGGCACTCCTTACCAGTCCAAAGGCCGGTTTATTTTATCAGTGAGGTGCTATCCGAGATGAAAACTAGATACCCTCAAATGCAAAAGCTGCTATATGCCGTGGTGCTGGCTCAACGAAAGTTGCGGCACTACTTCCTGGCTCACCCAATCATGGTGGTGTCGGCATTCCCCCTCAGGGAGATCATCCAGAACCGAGAAGCAATAGGAAGGGTAGCTAAGTGGGCCGTAGAACTCATGAGTGAAACCTTGATGTATGCCCCTCGGAAGGCCATCAAGTCCCAAGTCCTCACTGACTTCGTTGCTGAATGGACAGACACCCAGCTCCCCTCAGCCCGATCCAGGCAGAGTGCTGGACAATGTACTTTGATGGGTCTATAATGAAGACAGGAGCGGGCGTCGGCCAACTTTTCATCTCACCCCTTGGGGTTCATGTACGCTATGCCATCAGGTTACACTTCTCGGCCTCAAACAACGTGGCTGAATATGAAGCGCACATCAATGGCCTCCGCATTGCGGTTGACCTCAGGATCCGACGTCTGGAGACAAGGGGAGACTCACAATTGGTTGTTGACCAAGTCAAAAAGGCCTCGGCCTGCCACGACCCAAAGATGGAGGCATACTGCTAGGTGGTGAGGAAGCTAGAAGATAAATTCCATCGTTTAGAGCACTGGCACACCCCAAGGAGGTACAATGAAGTCGCAGGCAAAGATTGCCTCAACCAGAGCGGCAGTACCCCCGAACATCCTAACCCGAGACCTCTATGCGCCGTCGGTCAAGTACCAAATCCAAGAAACCCCCTCGGGGCTGATGAGACCTCCGCAGGGGCTGACGAGACCCCTCGAGGGCTGAAGAAACTGAAACACCAAGTCAGCCACAACCCGAGGCCATGCAAGTTGATGAAGAACCACAAGACTGGCGAGTTCCATTGCTTGACCACCTCATCCGAGAGGAGCTACCCGAAGACCCAATAGAAGCAAGACGGATAGCCCGACAAGCTAAGACATTTGCGTTGATCGGCAATGACAAAGAGTTGTACAAAAGGGGGGCCTCGGGAATATACCAGCGGTGCATCTCCAGGGAATAGGGAAAGGAGCTCCTGGTGGACACCCACGAGGGAGAATGTGGACATCGTGCGGCCCCTCGGACGCTGGTCGGCAAAGTGTTCAGGCAAGGGTTCTATTGGCCCACAGCAGTCTGAGACGCAAATCACATTGTCCGATCCTGCAAGGGATGCCAATACTATTCTCGCAAGACACACCTCCCAGCACAGGCGCTGTAAACTATTCCTATCACCTGGCCCTTTGCGATGTGGGGACTAGACATGATTGGCACCTCAAGAAAGCACCTAGGGGCTACACCCATGTGCTGGTGGCCATTGAAAAGTTCTCCAAGTGGATCGAGGCTCGCCCCGTCATAACCCCTCGGACGGAAGAAACTGTGAAATTCTTCACTGACATCATCTCGTGATTTGGTGTCCCTAATTCCATCATCACGGATAACGGGACCAATTTTGTTGGGAAGAAATTTTTGGACTTCTATGATGACTATGGCATTAGAGTGGATACGGCGGCGGTCGCTCACCCCAAGACCAATGGTCAAGTAGAACGCGCCATTGCCGGCCCTCGTAGTGCGAGTGAACGTGTCCTCGGAAGACACCTCGATGGGCACGGGGGCTGCTTCAAAGCCCGACTCCACCAGGGACGGAGGGCAGACTTCGTGTTCGAAGTGCACGGCCAGCACGCCTGCTGGTCCCTCCGCTTGAGCGTAAAACTCCGCAGTTTTCTCCTCGGCGGTCTTTTCCTCGATGCCACCCTCCTCCGTGTCAGATCCAAGGTAGAAGCCGACCGAGAGGGTCTTGAGAATCTTAGCACTCAGAGAAAAATGAGAGCACATCACCGCCAGGTAGCACTTCACCCCGTTGCGGAAGGCGTTCTGAAGCTCCCCTCGGATATATCCGCCAAGGGCACTCAGTTGGCTCCGAACCGAAGTCCCAGACTCCAGGTCCTCTGGCCCAAACCGGTGCACGAAGTCAGCCACAACTTCCTTTAGCCATGCACGTTCTCCTCGGCATTAAGGCACTGGGACAGAGTGGAGGCGATATCCGCGGCCTCAGCTCGGACCTTCTTAGCCTCTGCAGGAAGGACACAAAACAAAGAGTCAAAGACTTGTCACCAAAAACACACAAAGGCAAATCGCAAGAAGTCAAGAGGAGGACGTACCCTCACACTTTCGCTTCCACTCGAGCATCTAGTTGGGCTCGGATGTTGTCAGGTTCGGGAGCAACTCCACGCCCTTCTTCTCGGCCTCGAGCTCGGACACTAGCTCTCCAACACGGGCGTTGAGGGCGTCCGCCATCTCCGACTGCTTCTTGCCCTCACCTCGGGCCAAGTCACGCTCGCCGCGGACCTCCTCGAGCAGCCTGAGGGATTGCGCCCAAGCCTCCTCAAAGTCCTTGCTCGCTTGAGCCGCCTCGGCACGCGCCTTGTCCGCCTCGGCCTTGGCCACGACGAGCTCGTTCGCCAAGGTCTGACGCTAGGACTCCCGCTCATCAGCAAGGGTTGTGAGGCGGGACACCACGCCTCGGACTTGGATCAGACCCACTCGGGTGCGTCCAAGAGCACCCCAATTAAGCGCATTCTTGCGCAGCAGCTTAGATTTCTCCCGGGCGAATCTCTTCAAACTCTGCAGAACCCCGACGCATGTCAGCCCAATAGACCCAACAAGGAAGAAGAGATCACACGAAGGCGAAGAAGCTGACGAACCTCATCCGTCTGAGCCAGAAGCTGGGACAGGGTCTCGCCGATCTTCTACAAGCCCTCGGTTGCCCACCTCCAGATCTGATCGTGCTCAGTCCAGGCAGCCACCTCGGGGCGGTCATGTACCACCATGGCGGGAGGACCGCCTGCTGACCCCCCCAAGCTCGAGGGGAGGGCCGCCCCAGGCGGTAGGGTCATTGGAGATGGGAACACTCCTAGAAGCTTCATCCATGCCCGGAAAGCCGGACCAATAGAAGTCTTGAGGGCCTTCGCACCTCACCACAGGCACCATAGTGCTTCCCCCCTCGGACGACGAGGGGCCCCGTGGCCCGAGCATGGCGCCTTGATCGGAGGATTGGAGGGCCACAAGCTGAAGGGCACCCTCAGATGCCGCTGGGGAACTCTGGGCCTCAGCCGCCTCGAAGAGCATGTCCTGAGCGAGCGGGGGCATGAATGTCTCAACCATCGGAGGCTCCACCCGAACCCCCGTATCCACCTCCATGAGGTCAACGGCCGACACTTCTACAACACAAGTCGCTTCCGAGATCAAGCCCTCTATGGCTGTTACACGCGGTGGCGGAGGCGGGGGAGGAGACACGAGCGTCTACTGAGCCCGAGCCTCCCCCTTAGTCTGGACCCGCGGATCCAGCTGCGGAACTTCGGAAGTGACGATGGTGGGGGCCGGCGTAGCACCGCAATCCCCCAGCCGCTGGCCGGATGCCCCCAAGGAGGTCACGTGAGGAGGAGGCATGGACGCCAGGGACTCGGGGCTAGAGGCTGAACCCCCCTGGTGAGAAGCGTCCCGGCCAAGAGCGCCCGCAGAGGCTTGGGCACTGGACTTGAGCTATTTCCTCGGGTGAAGGGCGAGAACCTCGGCGCCCTGTTTCCTAGCACAAAGAACACGAAAGTTAGAGGCCCCGTCCATACCAGAAGGACTCAACGAGAACCCACGATCAAGGGATAGAGATACAAGAGCAAACTTACGACGACCGAGGAGCAGCCTTCGGCGTTGCCGCAGCCTTGGATGGCTGGGACTTGGGCGTTGACTGAGCGCCTGAGCCCGAACTTCGGCTCGCCATCGTGGGTGGAGGAACGGAAGAAGCTAATGGAGTTGCGAGCCCTTCCCCTTTCATCGAGGCACCGGCCTGGCGGGTCAGCCCCGTGGGCGGCCTTGGCACCGCCTCGGCGCCCCGAGGGGGCTCCGAGGCCCTTGGGATCTCCTCACCCCCTCGAGCTCACTTCGCCACCAGCGGCTCGGTACTTCGCGTACTCGATCAGATCATCAACCCCTTCAGGCGACGAGGGCGAACCCAACGCGCGCATCCTCGATGTAGCAGAGCGTCGTCGGTACCCCCCGACGACTCCAACGACTCATCAGAAGACGAGGGCTCCGGGGACTCGTGTGACGAGCCGACCAATTTATAAGAAATCAAGTATAATTCACAATTACCGAAGCAATCACAGTCTACACTTGAGTCCATATAAACCCGGTATTCCGGAAATCTCAGAGTGATTTCAAACTCATCAACAATACAACCAAGATCGTTGAGCTCAGTAGTTCCAATCCGCAGGTATCTCAAACCAAATTTGAATATATTATAATCAGAGTGCGATGTACACATTTATTTCAAAAGTAGTTCAGAGTGCGGAAGCAATAGCTTTCGAAAGCAAAATAGTTGTACAGCGGAAATCAAAATAAAATAGATAGTGCCAACTTAATGTCACCCCTCTAATAGCAAGAGATAGGGAAAATATGGAGACTGCCATGCCCTAGGCATTATTCTTCAACCACAGCACATCACAACTGGATCGAAACATCCTAGACGGAGTCACCTGCAACATCGGGAATTAACCCGTGAGTACTCAACGCAAGACTTACCCGTCTTAAACCAGAAAATAAGGAAAAGACTCCAAGGATTATGCTTGGCTTTATCTGGAGCTGGCTGACTCACATTTAATTTCAGAAAATAAGGTTGATTAGTGAGCCTACACACACTACTCAGGTTCTTCCAAGTTAAAAGGTTATTTATTATATACATAACCATAAGTCCTGTATAGTCAAGATTAAAACATTTGCTCAGCGATATTTACATAACAGTATAAGTAACTTGATCAATGTTTTAACATCAGCAGCATGAATAAGAATAACCATGATTGTGATATTAAGACTACGATGCCGCGGAGACAGACGGGTTCTCACTATCCAGGAGAGATGGCGATTCGAATCGATTACTGACCAGCTGGCGAATACCCTGTCATAAACCAGGCCTACTAGTACAAAGGTAGGACCTGATCACTCCCAAGATGTTAGGGGACGTAAAGTCTCGGACCTGTCGGCAACCCCCTCCTCTCGAGCCACCAAGTGAGCAGGCAACGAAAACGACGTTTCGTGCGCCTCTGCTTGCGCCCGATCAAACCCAACCGACCACGCCTAGGAGGGACGTTAAGCGTACAAGTACCGGCCCCTAACATTCCCACGAGCTTCGTGGCTCACGACCCGGCGGAGCCTACTATATGAACAGGTACGTTCAACTTCCGACTGAGGCTTCCGACAAAGGGTAAAGTCCTTAGCTGATCAGATGGAAGACCACAATATCCATCCGATCACACATGTTTTATTATTCAGGTTCTTAGCAGCAGCTTGTTAGTCACCCATGTGACTAACCACAAACATCCTCTCAGCGACCGGAAATCACACTCTACTTGCAATCATCATAACGAGCATTTATTTAACCTAGACTCCTACATAGGATAGGCAACAACTTCAGCAAGGATATCTGTGCATCAACGGTTTCAACCACTTCCTATACTTAATGCAGCATTCATAAAAGGACTCAACAAGTTAATTCGAAAAGCATAGGAAAGTCAAAGATGCACCGGGGCTTGCCTTCGAAAAAGTAGTAGGAAGAAGAAATCGGGGTCCTCTAGAAGCTTGATTAACGGTCCTCCTTCTCCCCGTGGGGTCTTTTGGCTGCACTCCGGGATGATGAAGGTTGACCTCCTGCTCCTTGATCTTCTCCCGAACTAACTCCTCCGATCCTGATATGATGCATGCACATGCACGAGTGAATAATACGAATGCCCAAAGATATACTTGCATATAAATAAAATGGAAAGATGGATGAATGCATTATGATGTATGATACTAGTATGTGGATATCTCTTCCGTAAAAAACATGATTATAACTACATGAAGCAACCATACTAATCCTACATCACACATGCATACTAGCAATAATATAAAAACAGGGCAGCAAGACATGCTTTTACTAAAACAGTCACACAGGGAGTTCTATAACTCCAAATGCAGCAAACGAACACTCGTTGGAAAGCTAACGAAATTATCTACAAAACATTCAATATACTCCAGACTTGATTCTAACATCTACAGCCTCGAAAAAGAGAAAAACAGAGGCTCTGTTTTCGAACAAACTATAACCTACAACATCTACTATAAATCACTCAAGCATCCACTTCACCTAGAACCTTTCCGGCAAGCAAAACAAGTCATAATCTACCAAATAAACCTACTGGAATAGCCAAAAGATAACTTAAAGCACATAAAATGATATGCCCTATCAAACACTACACATGCACACTATAAATCATATAAATGCTAGGAATAAAAATCTGCCAAACTGCCAAGCTTATCCAACCAAGCATACCAACAGGTCCTATCCATGCTAGGAACAACTAATAAAATTATCAACTCACAATACTCTACTATAAACATGCATTTCTAGGCAAATTTCCTTGCAACATAAATATGATAAATATGCAAACACCTTAGAAAACTCTACAAAAATTACAGGAGCATCCTACTGGTCTAACATGCCTACCATAAAAATTTCATGGCAAACTCATGCATATACTGTCCTACACAAAAATGACAAACTAGCAATAAATCTATGCATGAAAATACTTTGTACTATGAAAAGTATGAAACTGCCTAACCATGAACATGAAATGCTTCATAACAAGAACAAAAGCATGTACAAAAAGTATCATGGCAAAAACCCTAGTAATTATTTTTCTATGAATTTCCTAAGAAAGCATGGTAAATAGCACATAAATCAAAAATCACACTTTCATCACAGAACATAGCATATATGATATTTTTCCTGCACTATACATCCAAAATCATGAACATTTTGTACAGGCACCACTATTTTATCATGCACCAAAATTTAGATATGCATTTACCTATTTACATGGCCATTAAAGCAATAAATCTAAATAAATACAAAAACTACCAGAAAACCTAATATCATAATTTTCTACTGTAGATCTAGTGACAAGAAACACAACAAAATTTGTTGCACTCGATTTGGATCAAAAAAGAGGCCTGTATGAATTTTACAAGCATTGCAACTATTTACGGAAAAAGGAAAAACATAAAGAAAAAGGGCTGACAGCGTGGGGCCCACGCGTCGCTGGCTCAAAACAGGGGACGGCAGCGCTGTGGGCGGGCGAGCGGTGGATCTTCGCCGTCGTTGGACCTCTGGCGAAACCGAGCACACCTACGGCTTCCTTGAGACGAGATCTACCGATCTAGACCCCTAGCACACGAAATGGTGGACTCTAGAGCGGACGGCCGCGACGGCGGCGCGAGTGGCGGCATTGTCTTGCGGCGGCGCGCGTCGCGCGGCTTGCCGTTCCCGACGAGGACTCGACCAACGGGGCGAGCACGGGCTTCGGGCGCCTAAGAGGACCTTCGATGGGCACTAGAACGGGAGGTTGGTGCGTTAGGAGCTTCGACGACATGCATGGCCGACGGCGGTCACGGACATGGCTACGGCAGAACGCCGTTCCGGCGAACCAGGGCCGTAAGAGGGTCAACCGGCTAGGTTTCTACCTTCAGCCACTCAAGGCGAGCACGATGCACTTGACGGTGAGGCGGGAGGTGGTCGGGAACGAAGCCGGCCACGGGAGACCCGCCGGGCGGCGCGAGCACGATCCGCGGCGGTGATGGCGTGGTTCGACGAATCGGGGCACCACGGTCGGATTCGTCTTCGCACAAGGTGCTACACATCATAGAGGGCATAGAACGTGGGTTAGATCAAGAAAAACGACGACGAAGGCCACGGCGGCGAGCTCGACTTCCCGGGCGGCCATGGCGCTGATTTTTCCGGCGAGCCGAAATCCGCCGATTGGGCCCTACCTTCGGTCCGGGGCGCTTCCGCTAGGGAGATGGAGTAGAGGGTGGCGGGCATGCTTTGCGAAGCTTGGACGGCCGGCGATACGGTGGTTGGCGATGGTGGGTGCCGGAGACGATGAAGGTGGCCGCGAGGTAGCCTCGCTGCCGCTGCGCCGCCGCCGGCCCTTGGCTTGACTGCGAGGCAAGGGAGGGGGCCGGGATGGAGTACGGGCACGGGACGCCGCTTCCCTTCCCGTTGAAGGCGTGGGCGCGACAGAGGGCAGGCGGCGCACGACACGCGGCGCCTTCGCGGTCGGCGCGCGTAGGCGGGGTGGCCGGCCAAGGTGATTTTCTTCTCCTTTTTTTTTAATTAAAACCCCTAATGGATTTGTTTTGCCCCGAGCGTCAAGATTCGTGCCGATTCAGGAAAAACTCCAATTGAAGAAAATGCTCCTCACGAAATTCTGAGCAAAACACGTATACAAACTTTTTCCTAATTCGGTGTGGTTTAGAAACTACGATCAATCAAAGAGATACTACTCCGGGGTCAAACGAAACCCTAATTCAAACTCAATTCAAACAAACTTCACCTTTTTCGACATGATCCACTCAAAATCATGCAACCGGCCCATGACATCTTTTGTTCTACATGAAATTAGCTACACATGTCATGAAGGGTGCACACACATGCAAGGTCTCTAGCTAGGACTTTTGAACAAAAAGAGATAAATTACTTTCAAATTCAAACAAGGTCAAACCAAGTCAAACTATCATTATAAAATCTAATTAGCAAACATGACCAACATCAAATATGCTCTAACACCTTCTCTAAACATCACTAAGAATAAATAAACATTAAACTTCTAATTATGCAAACATTTCATACATGAAATGACAAGGCAAAGCATAGTAAGCAAATTAACCACATTTAAACAAGTAAATGACCCCTATCATTTCATGTGCATGATTGCATAGGGCTAAATGATGATTATGCTCATGAAATACAGATGCTAATGACATGCTTAAAACCAGGGTGTTACAAATCTACCCCCCTTAAGAAAATCTCATCCCGAGATTTGTCGGTACTAACCATTCGTTAGAAAATACGGGATAGACCTCTCGTAGATACTCTTCTGTTTCCCACGTAGCATCCTTCTCTCCATGATTACTCCATAGCATCTTGTACAGCTTCACTGTCTTGTTACGAGTTGTTCTTTCTTTAGTATCCAATATTTGAATTGGCCTTTCAAAGTAAGTCAGGTCCTTGTCAACTTCAACATTTCTGACTGGTATGTGCTCTTCAGGTACTCTCAACCATTTCTTCAACTGAGATACATGAAAGACACTAAAGACTGATCTCAACTCATAAGGTAGCTGCAACTGATAGGCCACTTTCCCTTTTCTTGCAACAATACGATAAGGACCTACGAATCTAGGTGCTAATTTTCTTTTAACTCCAAAGCGTTGCACTCTCTCTTCATTGGTGACACCTTGAGATACACAAAATCACCAACTCTGAATTCCAAAAGTTTCTCACGTTTGTCAGCATAGCTTTTCTGACGTGATTGAGCTGCGGCTATATGTTGTTGTATTGTCCTAACCTTCTGTTCTGCTTCATCAACGAGGTCAATACCGTAATAGGTTCTATCTCCTGTTTCAACCCAGTTCAAAGGTGTTCTACACTTTCTACCATACAAAGCTTCAAATGGTGCCATCTTGATGCTTGCTTGATAACTGTTATTGTAGGAGAACTCTGCAAATGGTAACCATTTATCCCATGGGCCTTTAGCAGATAAAACACATGCTCTCAGCATGTCTTCCAAAATCAGATTTACTTGTTCGGTTTGTCCCATTGTTCTCGGTTGATAGGCCAAACTACAAAGTAGCTTTGTGTTTAAGGCTTTTTGTAAACACTCCCAAAAGCTATCGGTCCATTTAGATCCTCGGTCAGACACTATGCTCTTGGGTATTCCATGCAGACGAACAATCTGAGAAACGTAGATTTCTGCATACTGATGGGGTTCATATCTAGTGTTCACAAGAATGAAGTGTGCTACATTGGTTAGTCTATCCACAATTACCCAAATTGAATCAAATCCTTGTGGGGTACGTGGAAGTCCAACAATGAGATCCATAGCGATGTGATCCCATTTCCAATCAGAGATTGGCAAAGGTTGTAGCAATCTGGCAGGTTTCATGTGAATGGCTTTGACTCTACAACAATTATCGCACTTCGCTACATGAGCTGCAATCTCTTTCCTCATCTTGGTCCACCAAAAGCATGAGCTTAAATCTTTGTACATCTTGTTACTACCGGATGGTTCGATAAGGTAGAAGAATGTGCTTCTGTCAAAATTTGATCTCTAAGTTCCTTATCCTTGGGTACAACAAGACGATTATCATACCATAGAACCTCATTCTCATCAATCCTAAAATGTTCACTTGGTTCTTTCTCGTGCTTCTTCTTGATGAAGGAGATACCTTTGTCTGATTTCTGCCCTTTAATTACCCTCTCTTCTAGAGAACTTTGCACTTGTATGTTATGCAAGATTGCGGGGTGCATTAAACTAAGCTTCTCTTTTGGCAATGGTTGCTCAATGGTACAATATGCCTTCCGACTCAAGGCATCTACAACGGCATTCGCCTTGCCCGGATGGTCATGTACCTCCAAGTTGTAATCCTTGATTAACTCCAACCATCTTCTTTGTCTCATATTCAGTTGATCTTGAGTGAATATATATTTTAGGCTCTTGTGATCTGTGTAAATGTGGCACACATTTCCAAGCAAATAGTGACGCCAAATCTTCAGGGCATGCACAACAGCTGCTAACTCCAGATCATGTGTGGGGTAGTTCACCTCATGTTTGCGTAATTGTCGTGATGCGTAGGCAATCACTCTTCCTTCTTGCATGAGTACACATCCTAGACCTGTAGCACATGCGTCACAAAACACATCAAAAGGTTTTTCTATATCTGGTTGTGCAAGCACTGGAGCGGTTGTTAACAACTCTCGTAATGTATCAAAAGCTGTCTCACACTCCAGTGTCCACACAAACTTCTCATCCTTCTGCAGCAATCTTGTCATAGGTTTGGCGATCTTAGAAAAGTCGGGTATGAATCGACGATAATACCCGGCTAAACCAAGAAAACTCGAATCTCGTAGAATGCAGGTCGGCGCCTTCAATCCATGACTTCTTGAACTTTGCTTGGGTCCACTGAAATTCCATCTTCTGACAGGACATGTCCAAGAAATTGTACCTTCTTTAACCAAAACTCACATTTGCTAAACTTAGCATAAAGTTTGTGTTCTCTGAGCCTGGCTAACAATATTCTCAGATGCGCTGCATGGTCTTCTTCATTTTCTGAATATACCAAAATGTCATCGATAAACACAACCACGAATTTGTCTAATTCGGGCATGAACACCGAATTCATTAGGCACATAAAATGAGCTGGAGCATTTGTCAAGCCAAAGGACATGACAAGATACTCATACAACCCATATTTTGTAGAAAAAGCTGTCTTTGGAATGTCTTGTGGTCTGATCTTGATTTGATGATACCCTGAACGAAGATCGATCTTGGAGAAAACCTTTGCTTTGGACAACTGATCAAAGAGGATATCAATGCGGGGCAAAGGATACTTGTTCTTGACTGTCACCGCATTGAGGGGTCGGTAATCCACACACATCCTCAAAGATTGGTCCTTCTTCTTCACAAAAAGGGCAGGACATCCCCATGGTGAAGAACTTGGTCTAATCAAACCTTTATCCAGCAACTCTTGAATTTGAACCTTCAATTCGGCCAACTCATGGGGCGGCATCCTATAGGGCCTTCTGGAGATTGGTGCTGTTCCTGGCAACAGCTCTATGGCAAACTCTACATCTCTATCCGGTGGTAAACCTGGTAAGTCTTCTGGAAAGACATCTGGGAACTCACATACCACTGGTATATCCGAGATTCTAGTAACTTGTAGTGCGGCAGAAACACGATTTAGGTTGGGTGTTTGGGGAAGAATTATCTGGTGTTCCTTTCCATCACGGGGATCTTTCAAAAGGATTACCCTAGTCAGGGTGTCTATAATTACTCCCCATGTCTTCATCCAATTCATTCCCAGAATGACATCCAAACTCAGTCCTGGCAACACTATTAGGGAGGTGACAATCTCTAAATCCCCAACTTTAATTTGCACATTTCTGACAACTTCCCTGGTGAGTTGATCAGCTCCTGCCGAGCTAATACGATAACCATAACCCAAATCAGATATCTGCTCATTATGTTCTTGGGCAAAAGCTTGGCTCATGAAAGAGTGAGATGAACCAGAGTCAAACAATACCACAGCATTGTGGTTGTTGACTAGGCAAGTGCCAGCGCTTACAGATTCTCCTTCTAGACTTTCTTCAATATTGGTGGAGTGAATCTGTCCAATCTTCTGCCTGTAGGGTCGGTTACTCTTGGGTTGTGGGCAAAACCTAGAAAAATGTCCTGATGTCCCACAATTATAGCACTTGTTGCGATTAGAAGCACTATATCCAACAAGATCTGTCTTGGTCCCTGGAGCAAGGGTAACATGAGCCTTCCGGTAGCGAGAACTCTCAAGCTGTGACTCCTCTTGCAGTGGGGCATCTGGTTGGTGGTAGCTTGGATGAGTAATGAGCAGAACCTTGTTCTGACTCGGACTAGACTCACTCGGTCTCTTCTTGCTCTTGGCAGCAGCATGTTGCTCTCCTCCTGCAACAAGCAGTCACTGACGAACTCATTGAAGCTCTTTCTGAACGGGGCTCCGATAGTCTTCTGCATCTTGAGATTAAGCCCTCTTCTGAAGCTTGCTATTTTCTTCTCTTCAGTATCCACCATATGTGGTGCATATCTGGACAAACGATTGAAATCTTCAAGGTACGCAGTGATGGTCTTGTCATCTTGATTAAGCTTGATAAATTCACCCAACTTCATAGCAATCACACTTGGATGAATATACGCATCACGAAAAGCTGCCGTGAACATATCCCAGGTAATAAGAGTATTAGCTGGGTAGGTGGCACGATGATTTCTCCACCAAATTCCGGCAGGTCCTTCAAGCAAATGAGCAGCATACTCTGCCTTCTGCACCTCAGTCAAGTCCAATAACCTGAACTTTTCCTCAACTGAACTCATCCATTCTTCGGCTTCGGTGGGTTCACTTGACTGTATGAACTTAGGTGGATCGGTTCCCTTGAATTCCTTGTATGAATGGAGCCTATCTTCAGCATTATTGTTTCGATTTCCTCCACCCTGTGCAGTGTTGCGCGAGATGTTGCGCAACTCACCCAGACACTCATCAAAGAACTATTCCGGGTTGACAGGAGGTGGTGGTGGCGGTTGGTTGCTCCCTCCCGCACCTGAGCGTGTTTGAACCATCTGCATAATCCAACCAATAATAATTCTCAGATGATGTTGACATAGTGTACTTGCATCGAATTTAAAGTTACGCAGAATTTTTTGCCATAATAATTTCATTTAACAAATACAGGTAACCATAAATCCAATGGCATCACACCCATCATCGCAATAATCATGGTTGATACAGATTATGTAGCAAATCAATTTCTCCATCCAATGTACGCATATTCCAAGGTTCGATATAGTCATCATGACCATAATATCGAAATTACGCACATTGCTTCACCAAAGTGGAACTCTTCCATTAAATTATTCAAAGGCTCAATTAAATCTGTAGTCTGATTACTCCAAGGTCTTCTTGTTCCAAAAGTCATTTGACAAGAGGGAAACCCTAAAGATAACAACCGATAACTGGTAGATAATAGAGTCCTATTTCTTGTGATAGGGCCTAGTAGTTAGCACTATCGTCATCTAAGGAGACGGCGGTAACTACAAAGCTTCTAGGAGATTGGGGACATTACTTCATCATCGTTATTGTTGTCACATTCTCCATCTTAATCTTCTTCTACCTCTGGCGTGTAGGAATGGCGACGATCATGATAGGGCTAATAGAAATCCACTCATAGAAAATTCAGCTTTCTTCTATCGGCAAGTGGCGAACAAGGGTCCATTTTAGTGAAACAGGAAGTAGCAGTCGCTAGCAAAGGATCAGGTGTTCCAACATCCAAACTTCTCAAGACATGGACTGTAGCATTGTTGACAACTTCTTCAGGTGATAGCTCATATTTGGTGATATTCCAACTTTTCCAAACCGAGCTATAAGATAGGGTAGGGATGGAAAGATTAATTCTAGTGATAATCCGAGCTGCCTAAGGTGTGGTCACCTATGGTTTGGGGTCTCTACATTGTCTGTCTGCTTAACCTCCTGCGAAGACACTGGGATGCGAAGCAACTTGTCTCTAATGGTACTATTGCTAATCTGGGGGTGAAAGAGCCAATTGTAACAGATTTGGAAGATTGTGTGAGATTGAGAACGAGATGGGTCGGGTTTCAACAAACGGGACAAGTACTCACTAAGGGGGGGAGACGGAAATAAGGGTAAGAAAAGCAATACTTTCATTTCGTTTTATTGATGCGGATGCATGAATGACATGATGCATGAGCGTATCTTACGTCCTCACAGAATAGAAAAGATAAGATACTACTCGTATAAATGGTGGCACACCTAACGTTCTCTCAAAAGAAAATAAACCGCAACTAGTCGATCTACACGTTGCATGGTTAGTGTACCCCGCACGCTTTCATTTCAGCCCCACAATATATTTATGCAATGCATGAATTTAAATTGCATATACCGCTTCGTCGTCCACCCGACGGCATCGCATACCTTATGGGAAAAACACATTTTACACCCAAAGACACCCGTGTACCCATACACAAGTCTACAGGGGGCACTACCCGACCTTGGAGCTCTCAAAATATTTTATTTTTAACCCCTAGACCGGCGGTTGTCCGATCATGCTCTCACAACTCACATCTTACCTTGGGCATAGAGGCATTTTGATCCATACATGACTACTCAAGTGAGTAGCCCCATACTACTAGCCGCACGGCAACCAGTCACAAACAACAAAATATGATGCATAACCCATCCCAAGTTAGTAAAGCCACCTGACCGTGCTTAATTGGGCATAAGGGTATGACCATGGCACTATTAATTTTGCAAATCTTTTACTCACACCACCGAAAAAGATTTTGTTTCGCAAAATTTTTGTAAAAGATTAGTGGTTCATTTTAATTTTAATACCGGATCGGATTGTTAAGTACTTGAACTAAGCTCGATGCCACCAGTGACAAAGCCGACCAATTTATAAGAAATCAAGTATAATTCGCAATTACCAAGCAATCGCAGATCTACACTTGAGTCCATATAAACCCGGTATTCCGGAAATCTCGAGTGATTTCAAACTCATCAACAATACAACCAAGATCGTTGAGCTCAAGAGTTCCAATCCGCGGTATCTCAAACCAAATTTGAATATATTATAATCGAGTGCGATGTACACATTTATTTCAAAAGTAGTTCGTTAGTGCGGAAGCAATAGCTTTCGAAAGCAAAATAGTTGTACAAATGGGAATCAAAATAAAATAGATAGTGCCAACTTAATGTCACCCCTATAATAGCAAGAGACAGGGGAAAATATGGAGACCGCCATGCCCTAGGCATTATTCTTCAACCACACATCACAACCGATCGAAACATGCTAGACGGAGTCACCTGCAACATCGAATTAACCCGTGAGTACTCAATTGTACTCCGCAAGACTTACCCGTTTTAAACCGTAAAATAAGGAAAAGACTCCAAGGATTATGCTTGGCTTTATCTCAGAGTCGGGCCGACTCACATTTAATTTCCAGAAAATAAGGTTGATTAGTGAGCCTACACATACTACTCGAGGTTCTTCCAAGTTAAAAGGTTATTTATTATATACATAACCATAAGTCCTGTATAGTCAAGATTAAAACATATGCTCAGCGATATTTACATAACAAAGATAAGTAACTTGATCAATGTTTTAACATCGCCAAAGATGAATAAGAATAACCATGATTGTGATATTAAGACTACGATGCCGCGGAGACAGACGGGTTCTCACTATCCAGGAGAGATGGCGATTCGAATCGACATCGACCACCGGGCGAATACCCTGTCATAAACCAGGCCTACTAGTACAAAGGTAGGACCTGATCACTCCCAAGATGTTAGGGGACGTAAAGTCTCGTACCACATCGGCAACCCCCTCCTCTCGAGCCACCAAGTGAGCGAGTAACGAAAACGACGTTTCGTGCGCCTCTGCTGCGCCCGATCAAACCCAACCGACCACGCCTAGGAGGGACGTTAAGCGCACAAGTACCGGCCCCCTAACATTCCCACGAGCTTCGTGGCTCACGACCGGCGGGAGGCTACTATATGAACAGTACGCTCAACTTCCGACCGAGGCTTCCGACAAAGGGTAAAGTCCTTAGCTGATCGATGGAAGACCACAATATCCATCCGATCACACATGTTTTATTATTCGGGTTCTCGAAGAAATTGTTAGTCACCCATGTGACTAACCACAAACATCCTCTCAAATGACCGGAAATCACTGCTCTTTGCAATCATCATAACTGAGCATTTATTTAACCTAGACTCCTACATAGGATAGGCAACAACTTCAAAGAAGGATATCTATGCATCAACGGTTTCAACCACTTCCTATACTTAATGCAAAGCATTCATAAAAGGACTCAACAAGTTAATTCGTAAAAACATAGGAAAGTCGGCATGCACCGGGGCTTGCCTTCTAAAAAGTAGTAGGAAGAAGAAATCGTGGTCCTCTGGAAGCTTGATTAACGGTCCTCCTTCTCCTGTGGGGTCTTTTGGCTGCACTCGGGATGATGAAGGTTGACCTCCCCGCTCCTTGATCTTCTCCCGAACTAACTCCTCCGATCCCGATATGATGCATGCACATGCACGAGTGAATAATACGAATGCCCAAAGATATACTTGCATATAAATAAAATGGAAACATGGATGAATGCATTATGATGTATGATACTAGTATGTGGATATCTCTTCCGTAAAAAAACATGATTATAACTACATGAAGCAACCATACTAATCCTACATCACACATGCATACTAGCAATAATCTAAAAACAGGGTAGCAAGACATGCTTTTACTAAAACAAATCACACAGGGAGTTCTATAACTCCAAATGCAGCAAACAAACACTCGTTAGAAAGCTAACGAAATTATCTACAAAACATTCAATATACTCCAGACTTGATTCTAACATCTACAGCCTCGAAAATAGAGAAAACAGAGGCTCTGTTTTTCGACAAACTATAACCTACAACATCTACTATAAATCACTCAAGCATGCACTTCACCTAGAACCTTTCTAGCAAGCAAAACAAGTCATAATCTACCAAATAAACCTACTAGAATAGCCAAAAGATAACTTAAAGCACATAAAATGATATGCCCTATCAAACACTACACATGCACACTATAAATCATATAAATGCTAGGAATAAAAATCTGCCAAACTGCCAAGCTTATCCAACCAAGGATACCAACAGGTCCTATCCATGCTAGGAACAACTAATAAAATTATCAACTCACAATACTCTATTATAAACATGCATTTCTAGGCTAATTTCCATGCAACATAAATATGATAAATAAGAAAACACCTTAGAAAACTCTACAAAAATTACAGGAGCATCCTACTGGTCTAACGTGCCTACCATAAAAATTTCATGGCAAACTCATGCATATACTATCCTACACAAAAATGACAAACTAGCAATAAATCTATGCATGAAAATACTTTGTACTATGAAAAGTATGAAACTGCCTAACCATGAACATGAAATGCTTCATAACAGTAACAAAAGCATGTACAAAAAGTATCATGGCAAAAACCCTTGTAATTATTTTTCTATGAATTTCCTAAGAAAGCATGGTAAATAGCACATAAATCAAAAATCACACTTTCATCACAGAACATAGCATATATGATATTTTTTCCTGCACTATACATCCAAAATCATGAACATTTTGTACAGGCACCACTATTTTATCATGCACCAAAATTTAGATATGCATTTACCTATTTACATGGCCATTAAAGCAATAAATCTAAATAAATACAAAAACTACCAGAAAACCTAATATCATAATTTTCTACTGTAGATCTAGTGACAAGAAACACAACAAAATTTGTTGCACTCGATTTGGATAAAAAAAAGAGGCCTGTATGAATTTTACAAGCATTGCAACTATTTACGGAAAAAGGAAAAACATAAAAAAAAAAAGGGTCGACAAATGGGGCCCGCGCGTCAATGGCTCAAAAACGAGGGGACGGCGGCGCTGTGGACGGCGAGCGGCGGATCTTCGCCGTCGTTGGACCTCTGGCGAAACCGAGCACACCTACGGCTTCCTTGAGACGAGATCTACCGATCTAGACCCCAGCACACGAAATGGTGGACTCTAGAGCGGGCGGCCGCGGCGGCGGCAGTGGCGGCAAATGTCTGGCGGGGCGCGTGTGCGCGGCTTGCCGTTCCCGGCGAGGACTTCGACCAGCGGGGGCGAGCACGGGCTTCAGGGCGCCTAAGAGGACCTTCGATGGGCACTGGAACGGGAGGTTGGTGCGGTTAGGAGCTTCGACGACATGCATGGCCGACGGCGGTCACGGACATGGCTACGGCAACGCCGTTCCGGCGAACCAGGGCCGTAAGAGGGTCAACCGGCTAGGTTTCTACCTTCAGCAACTCAAGGCGAGCACGATGCACTTGACGGTGAGGCGGGAGGTGGTCGGGAACGAGCTGGCCACGGAGACCCGACGCGCGGCGGCGGAGCACGGTCACGGCGGTGATGGCGTGGTTCGACGAGCTGGGGGCACCACGGTCGGATTCGTCTTGGCACAAGGTGCTACACATCACAGAGGGCATAGAACGCGGGTTAGATCAAGAAAAATGACGACAAAGGCCACGGCGGCGAGCTCGACTTCCCCGGCGGCCAAGGCGCTGATTTTTCCGGCGAGCCGGAAATCCGCCCGATTGGGCCCTACCTTCGGTCCGGGGCTGCTTCCAGTGGGCTAGGGAGATGGAGTAGAGGGTGGCGGGCTTGCTGGCGAGCTTGGACGGCCGGCGATGCGGTGGTTGGCGATGGTGGGTGCCGGAGACGATGAAGGTGGCCGCGAGGGTGCTTCTGCTGCTGCGCTGCTGCTCGTCCTTGGCTTGCGAGGCAAGGGAGGGGGCCGGGGATGGAGTACGGCGCACGGACGCCGTTTCCCTTCCCGTTGAAGGCGTGGGCACGGACCCGGAGGGCGGCGGCGCGCGACACGCGGCGCTCGCGGGTCGGCGCGTGGGTAGGGTGGCCCGGCCAAGGTGATTTTCTTCTCCTTTTTTTTTAATTAAAACCCCTAATGGATCTGTTTTTGCCCCGAGCATCAAGATTCGTGCCGATTCAGGAAAAACTCCAATTGAAGAAAATGCTCCTCATGAAATTCTAAGCAAAACATGTATACAAACTTTTTCCTAATTTGGTGTGGTTTAGAAACTACGATCAATCAAAGATATACTACTCCGGGGTCAAACGAAACCCTAATTCAAACTCAATTCAAACAAACTTCACCTTTTTCGACATGATCCACTCAAAATCATGCAACCGGCCCATGACATCTTTTGTTCTACATGAAATTAGCTACACATGTCATGAAGGGTGCACACACATGCAAGGTCTCTAGCTAGGACTTTTGAACAAAAGAGATAAATTACTTTCAAATTCAAACAAGGTCAAACCAAGTCAAACTATCATTATAAAATCTAATTAGCAAACATGACCAACATCAAATATGCTCTAACACCTTCTCTAAACATCACTAAGAATAAATAAACATTAAACTTCTAATTATGCAAACATTTCATACATGAAATGACAAGGCAAAAACATAGTAAGCAAATTAACCACATTTAAACAAGTAAATGACCCCTATCATTTCATGTGCATGATTGCATAGGGCTAAATGATGATTATGCTCATGAAATACAGATGCTAATGACATGCTTAAAACCAGGGTGTTACAACTCGCCCCGCTTTCTCTACTCCCGGTGGCGGTTGTTACGGGCCACCCTCCTTGCCTTCTTTTCGTCCTCCCATGCCTTCCTCCGCCGTTCACGCTCATTCTGAGCCTGGTTAATGTCACGCTAGGCCTGGTCCTCAGGCACAGGGGGAATCGAGGATCTAAGCGTGATCCTCCCCTGCACAACAGATAAGGAAACACAGATCAATGATCAGGTATGGAAGAGTTGCAAGCCCAAACACCAAGAAGCAAGCACTTACCAAGGAAATATACCCCTCGAAGGGGCACATGGGGATCCGCGGGATTCTCTCGGGTGTATTGTTACCAAGGACCTCCCGGACCCGTCGTGCTAGAGCATCGCTGTTGAGGTCCCCAAAGACCATCCGCGTACCTCGGAGGTCCGCCGACGAAGAGGTCGGGCCGCCAAGGGCATCACTCGACGGCGATGAAAGGCAGCCACAACCGCCGCCGCGTTGACGCCCCATTCACGAAGCATGAGGATGGCGGCCCTGAGGCCGTCCAGATGAACATGGTCGACCTGAGGAGAACCATGAAACCACTTGTTGGGGCATACCTTTATCACGCTCCCGGTGTAGGCAGGTAGTTCGTCTCCGTCGTTTCGGAGATAGAACCACTCGTCCTTCCATCCCTTGTTCGAGCCGGCGATCTTGGAGACGATGTACTCGTCTGCGCGGCTCTTCCGATTCTCCTGGGCGTGAAGTTGGATGACGCAACACTCGACGCGCACAACCCTCCACGGCGCGCCTTGCTTCCCGGTGCTGATGGTGTTCACTTCCGCTTTGAAGAACCACTTCCACGCATCCCGGTGGGGGTCGATACCGAAGAAGCCTCGCAGGGGTGACGAAAAATCACCACCGGGCGATCAAATTGGGCGAGAATATGGTGAAGCTCGACACCGTAGTAATGCGGGATTGCCCGCATGAACCGATGCGCCGGCAACCCCAAAGCCCCGCCGGTGGTGATCCATCAGACTAACGACGTAGCCGGGCGGCGGCCGGGACTCTTCATCGGACGCATCGGGCGCCAACCACTCCGGCCTCGCATCATCCGTGCGGCGACGGAGGAGACCGTCATCCACCAACCGCTATAATTTCGCCTTCGTCACTGACGACCGCAGCCACGGGTGGCATCAAGAACATCGGGAGCTTCGTCTTCCTGCGCCATACGCCTCCTTCAGTGGCGACTTCAACGATGAAGAAATCTACCGTGGGTAAGAACCACAACAGTGCTCCCTCCCCTCTCTCCTCCCTCTCTCTCTCTCTCTCTCTTTCCTTGCTTCTCTAGGGATGGCGAGGAGTCGCAGGGAAACTGGAGCGCAAAGAGAACGAGGGAGACCGTACACCGCTGGTGGCTCTCTCAAATATATAGAGGGAGGAAGAGGAACCGCCGGCAAGCCCAACCGACGCGTAATGCGAACGGACGGCAGATCGACCGATTGATCCAACGGCTAGCAATCTCCGGTAACTGGTGGGCCCACGCAGTTAATGTGAGGGACGACGGCCCTGGTAGATGTGCAGAATCCCGTCCCATCGAACGCGAACAGTCGCCTCCCACATCGGGAGAGTGGCGTGAAAAGGTGTGCCAACGCGCCCGACCCCTAGCCAGGGGTAAAAATGACCGGCCGTTGCCTGACCGATATGCCTGTCCCACGGAAAGGCACGTTCTAGCCCTCGGGCAGGACTGAAACACTGATAGCATTGCCCCGAGGGGTAGTGTTGGGCTCCAAGCCATTTTACGGTCCAAAGGTTCTAAGGCTGGGCCCCCTGGGGTTTCTACAGCCGCCTCAGGACAACTGAGTCAGGGACAGAAGGGAAATGCACAACCGGCCATGCCCGGGCCCTCGAGGGCTCTGGATTTCCTGGACGTATCTAAGATTCGCGGTAACCACTTATAGGGATGTCCCATCCATGGGAGGCCTACAGGCCCTCGGGGTCCGACCTGTCAGAACCCGGGATCCGCTAAGCGGCCCGAGAATTCTCATGGAGTGAGTCCTAGATGACACAGCTGTAGATGTACACCGGGCCGGCCCAGTACGGCCCGCGGCCCGATCTGGCCGGGCCGGCATGGCACGGGGCGGGCCACATGTTGACGGTAACCAACTGCAACTTAAACACCGTCAACACAACACCAAAACAACCTAGAAATAGGGATTTAAACTAACATATTCCATAGTTTTGGTGTTTATTTGGACTTGCAGGTACCAACTCAAGAATAATCACTTTGGGCCAAAAATACAAAGAAAAAGAAATAAAAACCAACAAATAGAAAAAGGTCCAAAGAAGCAATTGGCAAGCCCAAAGAAGATTCGGGACAAAACGTCAAAACCAGGCCGGGCCAAGACCACCAGATAACTTTTCAAGGCAAGAAGGCCCGGCCCACCGAAGCTCGAGCCAGGCCGGGCCCAGCAGGGTGCGCGTGCACCCCCTGGTGCGGCCGCACCTCTACTGAGGCGGTTCAGGCCCAGCTTCGGGGAGGCGGTTTGTTACCTTCCATACGTGGCGCTACCGACGTTGGATGGTCGGTTTGGCAGATTTGGAAGGTGTTCCTAGGTCGGTTTTGGTGTTTTTAGCACTTAGGCCCCTCCCCCTTGTGTATAAATAGCTCCCTCCTTCACCTCTCTCAACAACAATTCCAAGGAGAAACCAGAATTAGTTCTTCTTCTTCTACTTCTTCTTCTTCTTCTAAATTCTAGAGAGTGAGAGAGGGAAAAGCTAGAAAGAAGCTTTGTTCTTTCTACCCTGAGTTGCCGGTTCGCCCCTCGGTGTTCCGCGGTTCCTAGGAGGACGAGTGCTTGGGACTTGTCGGTACCCGCCCCCGGCTTGTACCTCTCAAGCTAATTACACTTTGGTAAGAAGTCTTGTGATTATCTTGAAGGTATTTAATTTTCTCATATATTTCTTAGATGTTGTAGACTTGCGGGATTGGTAGATTGTCTCGTTAAGAGCGTTAGTTCTTGGTGAAGGAACTCTTTGACCGGGGAACCTTGGCCAACATCAAGAACTGTGACCAATAGTGCAAACGTGGTGTTTGGACTAGCGTTCACCTACCTTTTACGAAGCATCCCACGGTTGAGGGGGTAGGCGGCTGGGTCGTGACAAGCCTTGACCGTCCCTTGAAATCCCCCCACGTTCGGGCCGTGGACGTAGAGCTAATTGCCTAAGAAGCCCGCCTTGGGCATTGGCCGGTGCCCGAAGTGAGTAGACAACAGACTTTAGAAATCACTGCCTGGAAAACTTAGCCTATAGATACCTCGCTACTCTTAAAACAAACCCTTGCCTTAGGTTGACACAGACCAGATAAGCCCTCTGCGCGACCGTCCTTGTGTAAAATACGATACCACAGCACCACCGGGTGAAGTGCTACAACGGTATTTCCGTGCGCTTGCGGATTTCTCGTGTGCGTTAAGAAACACCAACAAGCATTTACGGCGCCGTTCTTGGGACGGTTGTCGTAGTTGTATTTCGAGCCTAGTCGACTGTGTGACTGTAGTATCCTTTTAAACAAAAATACCAAAAATAGTCCTTGTTACTCATGGAGCAACCTACCCTACAAATCCTGTCCGCTCCTAATCAGCTTGTAGAACCACGTATGAGCTCACGCCACTCCGGCTTTATAGCCATGGTTCGGGCCCGAGCCTTTTCAGGCTCGAATATGAAAACCCCTACTATCACTTACGGGAGTTTGAGCGGCTACGTGGTCTGCGACAATTGCGGGCATGACACACGACACGCTGAGGTGGAAGTTGTTTCCGTTCTCTCTCACTGAGAGGGTGACTCAATGGTACGCCCATAACGTAGGGCTGGTAAACGGAGAATGGGAAGAACTGCGAAACAGATTCTGTGTAGCGTTCTACCCTTTATCCAGAATCGCGGCCCTGCGACAAGAGATCCTCAACTTCCAACAAATAGAGGGTGAAACCTTAGGTGCAGCCTGGGATCGGTTTATCACGCTTACACGATCCGGCCCAGACCTGTCCATACCAAACCACGTGCTTTTACAGCATTTCTGGCTAGGATTGGACAGGGCAACTGCCCTGCTGCATGACACGACTGCCGGAGGGTCGTTTTCCCATAAAACACCAGCAGAGGGGGAAGCTATCTTAAACCGTATTCTTGAGAATACTCCCCCGTTAGAACCCATCCGTGTAGAACCCAAGCAGAAACCGGAGGAAGTCTCTTCAGCTAACGCCGAATCCGTTAAACCTATAGAGACCCTCGCCCTGAACCGTAACTCAAGGAGACCGCATGCACGGATCTCCCGTTCTTTGAGGTTGACTTTACTGAACAATTCGGTGACACCTCAAGGTACGAACTATGGAAGAAACCACCTGTCCCAGTGTTGGCGGTCATTATCGAGTAATTAATACCGCCAACTTATATCCAATTCATGAGAAACAGGCAAACTTATGTCACATATACCTTTACTACTCACCTAGTTCCACTTGTATTCGAAGAAAATATGTTTTTATGGGAACAAACGTGGAAACAAAGTGAAAGTGCGTCGAATAAAGGAGGAAAGCGCACGTCGAATGCGCTTTGGACAAGGGAATGCCACTAGGGGCAAAACCGTCGCGAACCGGGCCAAAGCACCGTCGGGGGCGCAACTCATAGTGGGCCACAAGCCCACTGCGAAGCGCCGGCACCGGGCGGCCAAACTGGAGCCGGCCGCCGCAGCGCGCGCCCGCCGCCGGCCGGCTCCGTTCCCGCCGCGCCTTGTCTCGTGAAGCTGTCCCTTTAATAGCGAGGCGGTTGCATGCGGTGCTTTTTCGGGTTGGCGCCAAAGTTCCCACCAAATTATTTCGCATTGATGGTTGCATGGGTAGAAGAATGCGTGGCATGCGTGGAAGATGTCGTTCCCGCCAAGAATCCTTGGTTGCATGTGATGAGAATTGCCATACCGACTTGACAATGCGTTGCATGCGGAGGAAAGCCATCGTCTCCCGCCAAACATAGCCTCCAAAACCGACCTCTCCCTAATATAAATAGACACGCACACCACCTCTCTCAACACACAACACACAAGATCATTCTCCTCTACTCTTTTATCATTTTACTTTTTAGATGGAGCTAGGCAAGGGCTTGTAATCAAAGATCAAGAGCATCTTGAAGATATTGGTATGATCAATATAATTCCATTATGTTGGTTAATGCTATGTTCTTCATATTGTTCTTGTTCTTCATTTATCAATATAGCTATGAACTAGAGTATAGTTCTTATGGCATGATCTTGCCATATGGAACTTTGTGCCTAACCTATCATATATACATGTTTACACCAAGAGCTAAGTTGAGATGTTGAGTTCTACCTTGAATTAGTCTTAGTTGTTGTTGGATTATAG
The DNA here is from genome assembly GCA_015847255.1 of Hyparrhenia diplandra. NCBI lineage: Eukaryota > Viridiplantae > Streptophyta > Magnoliopsida > Poales > Poaceae > Hyparrhenia > Hyparrhenia diplandra. Next base: position 31,912 of record JADLZK010008079.1, on the reverse strand, counting down.
GTTCGCTGCCCGCCCTCGAGGCGGGTGCTCTAGTAGAAGGACCCCTGGAACGGGTAAGCCTTGTCGACACGCTAGAGTAGTGGCCATAGCGTGACATGGTGTCTAAGCTAGAGGTTACCTTCGGACCGCTCCATATACTGAGACGGACGAGGTGGTAGGCGGCGGTGGTGGTGGCCACCCTCCGACCCTTTGTAATCCCCACGTCTCGTATGGGGTAGATGCTATGCCGGTATCGCTTGGTAGACCAGGTGCGCTCCGGTGGTCGAAGTAAGAAAATAGCAACCATGACTAACTTAACATAGAATCTCTAACATTACAAAAGCATGTATGTATATCTACTGTCTTAATATAGCTATTTAGGATATGCCTGCTCCTTATTAGATTTATTCTTTCACTCTTTTATTTATCTTTATCCTTAAGATTGATTCAAGTGTGTGTGTCAAGTTATCTTACCACTTGGTTTATACCTGTATGGATTGTGGTCTATTGCATAGTCGTGTTATCTTGTCCATATTCATATTAGATACTTTTACACCATGCCTTCCCTGTGGAAATACGATACCCTGAATACTTCCGAAAACTCTACAACGGCATTTCCGTGCGCTTGCGGAATTCTTTCTGTTTGCGTTAAGAAATGCCAACACCCAGCTAGCCCTGAATGACCCCTGGATAAACTCTTTCTCCAGGAGTCTATTAAGGAGTTAACAACTATAATGAGCACGGAATGGTTACGAGAGGAAGGACCTTCTTTCGAAGAAATTCGGATAAGTGGCCCCTCTACACCAATCCATTGCGAATATCAGGGAAACATGGTGGAAGTCATGTATAACCCTACTGTGGGGATAAACATAATGTCCAAAACCTTTGCACAAGCTTGTGACGAGGAAGCTGTTAGGACCCCCACAGCACGGACCTTGTGCATAGCACCACGAACCACCCTTAAAAGCCGTGAGGTTATACATGAACAAATCTTCCTATACAGGGATGTCAAGTTATCTTTGGATTTTCATATCTTTGATATCCAAGACTACGACATCCTGATCGGGCATCCCTTGGAGAAGATTCTTGATTTATCAACATCCGGGGATTTAGATGTCAAACTCGGGAAGAAAAAGTTTTCTATTCCGATTTACTCGAGCTAAAAACTTCGATAACGTAAACCCTTCCTTGAGCATGACATGCCCGAGGAGGTCATGGGAGTTATGCTATATGAGAACCCAGAAACAGACCTAGAAAAAGACGCCCAATTCTTCATTGAAGAAGAGGACGATTCAGGGGAAACCATAGAACTTCCCGAAGAGGAAGAGCTAACTCGGCCTCCAGTTGAGCTTAAACCCCTACCCCCAGGCCTACGCTATGTCTTCCTAAACGGCGATTCACAAGCCCCTGTCATCATAAGCGATAAGCTTAGTGACTAGGAAACTACCCAGCTAATAGCCGTCTTAGAGAAACACAGATCGGTCTTCGGGTATTCCCTACAAGATCTAAAAGGGGTAAGCCCGACACTTTGCACACATCGCATTCCTATTGACCCTGCCAGCACCCCATCATGCGAACCCCAGCATAGGCTCAATAATGCGATGCGTGAAGTCGTGAAGAAGGAAGTTCTCAAACTTCTTCACGCCGGGATTATCTATCCCGTACCACACAGTGATTGGGTTAGCCCGGTCAAGTGGTCCCTAAAAAGGGAGGAATGACGATCGTTGAGAACGCTAAAAACGAACTCATTCCACAAAGACAAGTCACGGGGGTGGAGAATGTGTATTGGTTATAGAAAACTTAACAAGGCAACAAAGAAAGATCACTTCCCGCTGCCCTTTATTGATGAAATGTTGGAGCGGTTAGCAAAACATTCTTTCTTCTGTTTCCTTGACGGGTATTCTGGCTATCACCAGATCCCGATCCACCCTGATGACCAAAGCAAGACCACGTTCACATGCCCATACGGAACCTATGCCTATCGTAGAATGTCATTTGGGCTGTGTAATGCACCTGCTTCTTTTCAGCGGTGCATGATGTCTATCTTCTCAGACATGATCGAAGAGATCATGGAGGTCTTCATGGACGACTTCTCCGTCTATGGTAAGACTTTCGAAAAGTGTCTGAAGAACCTAGACCGGGTCTTGCAACGATGCCAAGAAAAGGACCTGGTACTTAACTGGGAAAAGTGCCACTTTATGGTCCGAGAAGGCATCGTTCTTGGGCACCTCGTGTCCGAGAGGGGGATAGAGGTAGACAGAGCCAAAATAGACGTTATTGAAAAGCTACCACCCCTAGTGAATGTCAAAGGGATCCGCAGTTTCCTAGGTCATGCAGGGTTTTATAGAAGATTTATAAAAGATTTTTCACAAATCGCTAGACCCCTTACAGCCCTGCTAGCCATGGACGCACCCTTTGACTTCACGGATGAGTGCATGCACGCTTTCGAAACCCTGAAGAAAGCACTCATCTCGGCTCCGATCATCCAACCCCCGGATTGGTCGTTGCCATTTGAAATCATGTGCGATGCTAGCGACTATGTTTGTTGGTGCGGTCTTAGGCCAAACCAAAGACAAAAAGCGACATGCCATCGCATATGCTAGCAAGACTCGACAGAGCCCCGGCTTAATTACGCTACAACGGAAAAAGAGCTCTGGCGGTAGTCTTTGCTATTGAGAAGTTTCACTCCTACTTAGTGGGCGCAAAAAATAATCGTCTACACGGACCATGCTGCCCTTAAGTATCTTCTTACCAAAAAAGGATGCGAAACCTCGCTTGATCCGCTGAATTCTTCTACTTCAAGAATTTGACATAGAAATAAAAGATAAAAAAGGAGTAAAAATACGGAGTTCGGATCATTTGTCGCGTATGCGGTAACTAACATGTAGGAATTGCCAATCAACGACTACTGCAGCGACAACATGTTACTCAAGGTGTCGGACGTCAACCCATGGTACACAAACATTGTGAATTACATGGTTGCGGTTATGTACCACACGGGAGAACAAGTGGAAACTCAAATGGAGAGCGAGCGGCACCTATGGGATGACCCATATCTATACAGGGTGTGTGCGGACGGCTTGCTGAGAAGATGTGTACCAAGGGAGGAAGGAATGCAGATCATTGAGAAATGTCATGCGTCTCCCTACGCCGGGCATCTGGGAGTATTCCGCACACAAGCCAAAATTTGGCAGTCTGCGGATTCTTCGGCCGACGATGTACGGCGACACGAAAGAGTTCATCGAAGATGCTACAACCGCCGAAGACGAAGGAACATCACAGCTCGTGATGCAATGCCCCTACATTACAACCTTCAAATAGAAATATTTGATGTGTGGGGCATTGACTACATGGGGCCATTCTAGAAGTCCCATGATTGTGAGTACATCCTGGTGGCAGCAGACTACGTGTCAAAATGGGTAGAAGCACTACCATGCGAGGCTGCGATGGCAAGCACGCAAGAAGATGTTCCATGAAATCATCTTCCCCCGTTTCGGAACGCCACGCATGGTGATCAGTGACGGAGGATCGCATTTCAAGGACAAATCATTCAAGGCTTTCTTGAAGGAGCTTGGCACTCAGCACAATATTGCTACCCCCTATCATCCGCAAACCAGCGGGCAAGCCGAAACCTCAAATAAACAAATCAAGAACATCCTGCAGAAGACGGTCAACGAGATGGGGAAAGGCTGGAAAAACAAGCTACCGGATGCTCTCTGGGCATATCGGACAGCTTACAAAGCCCCCATCGGCATGTCACCTTATCAGCTGGTCTATGGCAAAACCTGCCATTTACCAGTTGAGCTGGAGCATCGAGCTCATTGGGCCATCAAGAAGTGGAATATGGACGTCAAACTCGCTGGGAAAAACCGTCAGAGACAAATCTCTAAACTAGAAGAATGGCGAGAAAAGGCGTACCATAGTGCAAAGCTCTACAAAGAGCGCACAAAAAGATGGCATGATCAGCGCATCAAGATCAAAGAATTCACCACGGGTGACAAAGTACTCCTATTCAACTCCCGGGTGAAACTATTCGGCGAAGGGAAGCTGAGGAGCAAATGGAAAGGACCGTACACCGTCATCAACACGTCGCCACATGGCGCGATCACAATCCAAGATGACGCAGGTGAGATACAAAAGGTAAACGGTCAGCGCCTTAAGCTTTTCTTCGAACCGATTGTCCGATCTTAACCAAGAGCTCGGCGTGAATAGATTTATGCTTTGAAAATTAATTCGTGTTGATCGGCATATAAAAAATATTTTTACAATTAAAATTGTTACAACTAAAAAATAAAAATATATATATATATATATATAATAATAAAATATAAAATAATTAAAAAGTTATCTATATATTTTTGCTATCACTTTATTTTTGAATAAAAGCATTTTCCTTTTTTTTTTTACTAATCTGCCCTCACTAAAATCTTTGGTCAATTGCTACAAAAGAATATTTACCTTCTAAGTTAATCAAAGCATAAACTATTTTCAAAATTTGAATTTGAGGATCAATTAGAGATCAGCAAGAAAGGAAACACTTCTCGCGCGGCAAACACCAGTTCAAAACTTTTCGAAAAAGGAAACGAATGCGTCGAAAACCCGACCGGGGGGACACCGGGGAGGTGCGCCACACCTTGTCTTGGTGCGCCCCACTGGGCCGGCCCCCGTGCCGGATTTCGTCCATCTCCTTCTTCTTCCTCACACACCACACTAGTAAAGTTTGCTCCGCCAAATTTCGACCTGCCAAACCAGAGAGGAGAATTTGCCCTATAAAATCCACCCTCCTCCTCTCCATTCTTCACACCACTCCTTCTTGCTCTTCTCCTCTCCTCATTACTTCTTCTTCTAAGCCAAGACACCTGCAATGGCGAGCCATGCCCTTTCTCTCTACAATTCTGCTCGCTCGCTTTGCACCCTCAATGAGGACGACTTGATCTTCCCTAGTGACGAGGTTGAACCATCCTCCGTCGCCCCTCTTGCCGTGCTCCCTCCCCCACGCTACTCATCTAGTGGAGGGAATAGCTTTGTGTCCACGGGCAGATCCGTGACACGCAAGAGTATCCTTGGGCGCCCACCTCGTCCTACGGTGGGCACCCTGGGCATCAAGAGGAAGGAGCCCGAAGCAACAGGCGCCCATACCACGTCGACGGAGACGTCTTCCTTCCATACCTCCGACTACAGCTACCCGTACACCGTTGTCGATGTCGACAAGCCCACAGGAGGACGTGGGAAGGGGCTTATGAAGAAGCCAACTCCTAGTCCAGCGACTTCTCCAAGTGCTCCACTTCGTTTCCCTCGGGTGAATCCTAGGAAGGCCCCGAATGTTGTGGAAAGTCGCTCTAGTAGCGAGGGCCCTATGAGGGTACCCCGTGCTGCACCTAGGAAGGCTCCCAATGTCTTTGAGAGCCGTTTAGAGGGGTACTCCATCCTTTGCGCACAGCTGGGAGTAGCACGGTTCCTAAGGTCCCTTCACTAGCAACTTTAAACGCTAGAGTCAACTCTCTAAACAAGCTAGTGAAGACCTTAAGCACGAGGGTAGAAGAGAAGAGGTAGACTTAGAGAATGCGGAAATTAGGAAAGAACTAGACTCTTTCGCCTCAACTTTAAAACTAAGCTAGCTAGGGTCGCTAGAGCCGCTAATGCGAGCACGCGCCCTAAAGCCCGAGTAATGACTCTACCTCTATCAATAATTAGACGCGCACTAGTTTAATTTTTCAGTATTTCCCTTCCAATCATTTTGTAATTCCTCCAAAGTGTGCGCCCAGTTTGAATTATTTATAAAGTTTTGTTATTATTGTGTATATCTCCACTTGTTTTTGTCCTTGTGCAAAAGAAAATTAAAAATAGGTACAAAAACAAGTGTGGGGAGGCTAACAAGTCAAAGGTACGCGATTTATTAAAATTAAATGTTGACTTGTGACTTATCTTTATCTAAGTGCTAAAACCCGAACCAAGTTAGCAAAACTCCATCTCTTTATCTACCAATTGATACATGGCATGCATACATTTTATTCCTCGCCAAAATCCGGACTCTTTTGAGCAACTATCCTTTAGGGATCCCATGCTTATCTAAATAATTGATCTTTGTGATATGGTAGAACAACTTGACGCTTGCTCTCTTTTTGCAATAAGACTTGGTTTTATCTTCGAAAATTTAAAATAAAGCATGCTCATGGTTTGACTTAGCCAAATCCTACCAAAGCCCGAATAATGACACGAATATCCACTATAGCTACTTCCCTCTTTGTATTGAGTTTTGTCGGGCTCCGTTGATCCGCGTTGAGAGAGGCTCATACTCCCAAGATCGAAAAACGTATACACCCACATACACACGCCCGAGTTCTCACAATGAGAATTGCGCACAACATGCATCTTTACCATCCACAAAATAAATACTCCATACACCATGATCATCTCCTGTTATCGAGAAAAGTATCATGCGAAAAGAAGATGCAAAGGCTACGAAAAAAAAAAAAAGATGAAAAATGGACATGTGTCCGAGGGCGAGTAGAGCCCACATCTCCAAAAAAAAAGAAAAAGAAAGAAAGAAAAAAGTAGCCTGTATCTCTCTAGAAGCATACAAAAAGAAGGGAAGAGGATCATGAGTCAAGGAGTAACCACAAAGAAAATATATATCATCAATATTTTCCACACACTTTTTTGCATGTTTCGATCTAAGGGTATGGCACCTCTTTCCAACGATCTAGAGCTTGACCCGACAAAACATATAGAGGTATGTATGCATCACTTCACTCAAAGATCCGCCAAAAACCTTGCAAATAGGATGAGTGAGAGAGTGATATAAACAAGAGTGCTTTGAGAGGAAAAATTCAAACAAGAGTGACTTTGTGAGAGTCAATACCATAAAGAGCAATGCTATTTCTTTCAAAAATTTAAAAACTTACCAAGTCTTTGCATGAGTGGTAGCAAGAAGATAGAAGTTCATGCTATTCCATTGCTCAATTATTCTAAGATAGCTTGGTAGCCACTCTTGAATGCTCACAAAGCGGGAGAGGCCCTAATAACTTGTATGCAAGTTTACATCTTGGAGATTTAACCACCTTAGTCCTTATGCCTTCACTCGAGGGGCGAGTAAAGGGCTAAGTGTGGGGAGTTTGTTGACGGTAACCAAGCGCAACTTAAACACCGTCAACACGACACCAAAACAACCTAGAAATAGGGATTTAAACTAACATATTCCATAGTTTTGGTGTTTATTTGGACTTGCAGGTACCAACTCAAGAATAATCACTTTGGGCCAAAAATACAAAGAAAAAGAAATAAAAACCAACAAATAGAAAAAGGTCCAAAGAAGCAATTGGCAAGCCCAAAGAAGATTCGGGACAAAACGTCAAAACCAGGCCGGGCCAAGACCACCAGATAACTTTTCAAGGCAAGAAGGCCCGGCCCACCGAAGCTCGAGCCAGGCCGGGCCCGGCGGGTGCGCGCGCTCACCCCAGTGCGGCCGCGCACCTCTGGCGAGAGGCGGTTTAGGCCCGGCCCGGGGAGGCGGTTTGTTACCTTCCATACGTGGCGCTACCGACGTTGGATGGTCGGTTTGGCAGATTTGGAAGGTGTTCCTAGGTCGGTTTTGGTGTTTTTAGCACTTAGGCCCCTCCCCCTTGTGTATAAATAGCTCCCTCCTTCACCTCTCTCAACAACAATTCCAAGGAGAAACCAAATCCACTTGTGCAAGAGAGTAGAATTAGTTCTTCTTCTTCTACTTCTTCTTCTTCTTCTAAATTCTAGAGAGTGAGAGGGGAAAAGCTAGAAAGAAGCTTTGTTCTTTCTACCGGGGAGTTGCCGGTTCGCCCCTCGGTGTTCCGCGGTTCCTAGGAGGATGGAGTGCTTGGACTTGTCGGCCCTTGGGCTTGTACCTCTGCAAGCTATTTACACTTTGGTAAGAAGTCTTGTGATTATCTTGAAGCTATTTAATTTTCTCGTATATTTCTTAGCTGTTGTAGACTTGCGGGATTGGTAGATTGTCTCGTTAAGAGCGTTAGTTCTTGGTGAAGGAACTCTTTGACCGGGGAACCTTGGCCAACATCAAGAACTGTGACCAATAGTGCAAACGTGGTGTTTGGACTAGCGTTCACCTACCTTTTACGAAGCATCCCACGGTTGAGGGGGTAGGCGGCTGGGTCGTGACAAGCCTTGACCGTCCCTTGAAATCCCCCCACGTTCGGCTATGACGTAGAGCTAATTGCCTAAGAAGCTGCCCGGTTTAGGCATTGGCCGGTGCCCGAAGTGAGTAGACAAATGTGACTTTAGAAATCACCGCACGGAAAACTTAGCCTATAGATACCTCGCTACTCTTAAAACAAACCCTTGCCTTAGGTTGACACGCACCCGGATAAGCCCTCTGACCGCGACCGTCCCTTGTGTAAAATACGATACCACCGCTACCACCGGGTGAAGTGCTACAACGGTATTTTAGCGGCGCTTTGCGGATTTCTCTATGTGCATTAAGAAACACCAACACCACGTCGGGCCACGGGCTGACCGGGCCGGGCCACCACCGTGCTACGGGCCGAGGGTGCAGCCCACGGCACGGCCCACGGATCGTCGGGCCGGCCCCGATAGCCCGACGGGCACGGCGAGCACGGGAGAGCCGCCACCGCCGCTCCTCTCCTACGCCGCCGCCGCCGCGCCACGTGAGCCCTGCGCCGCTGTTGCCGCCGCCGGGCTCCTGCGCCGCCGCCGCGCCCGACGCCCCGCGCCACCGCCCTGCCGCAGTGCCCCCCTGCGCCACGCCGCCGCCATTGTGCCCCCTCGCCGCGCCCACGCCACCGCCGCCGAAGATCTCTAGATTGGTTTTGGCTACTTGATGACATCCTAGGACTAATCTCTCTATGCTAAGTGTTTGATTTAGTTGGAGATTGGTCAAGCCAAGGTTGGTTCATGATGGTCATGATGGATGGATCGAGATGATTCAATTGTTGATCAAGTGCATGACTTGGAGTGGATCGTGGATCAAAATGAGCTCAAGGCAAAGGTATATCCATAGGGCCATTTTGTTTTCACACTCAAGACACCATAGAGGGTGTGAGTGATTATAGGATCAATAAGCCGTACTATAAAGAGGGGAAAACTATCGTACATATCGATCCTCATGTGCCTCTAGGTTCAAAATCATTTGCATGCATTCTAACCTAGAGAGCTAACTCCGTACTTGATGGAAAATGTTTTCAAAATGCTAACACATGGTGTCGGGGTGTTCTTCGACGTGTCGGCAACAAGAATCAAGTGACGGAAGTCGGTTTGGAGCAAAGGCGAAGGAACGGCAACACAACGACGCAAATTCGCAGCTCAGATGGTGACCGGACTCACTGACCGGAAGCACAAGATTTCGACCGGACGCACCGGTGTGTGAGTCCGGCAGAGAGCATGTTTTCGAGTTTCGGCCGAGGAGCGACGGACGCACCGACCGGACGCTTCCGGTCTTGACCGGAAGCACACCGAACGGCGCGGACCGGACGCATGCAGCAGGGGGTTCATCGGTTCAGTTGGGGTCTGTCGGTTGTGACCGGACCCACCGACCGGACTCACTGGTGAGTCCGGTCAGTGCGTCCGGTCAGGCTGATTTGTGCATGGTTTGCACCCCAACGGCCACATTTCGTGGTGTGGCCTATTTATACCCCTTTGGCCGGCATTTGGAGGTCTCTTGGACATTTGAAATCATTCCTAACACCTCTAGAGCAGAGCACACCTCCTCCTCCTCACTCCCTTTGCTTGAGAGCATCATTCTAGTGAGTTGAAGTGATTCAAGTGCACTTTGCTTTGTTCTTTGCATCTAGTGGCGCTTGAGGATCGTTGTGAGCCGGTGGTTTTCTTGTTGCTCTTGGAGAGCACCACTCCTAGCCGGCTTGGTGATTGGTGGAGGCGTTGGCAAGAGTTGGTGATTGTTCTTGGCCACCTCCGGTGATTTGTGAGAGGACCGTGCATCCTCGTCGGGATGACGAATTGCAAGATAATACATTGCTTGTGTCGGTGAGTACCTCTCATTTGCTTTGGGTTCAAGAAGCCTAAAGGCATTTGGCTTGGAGTGAGCTCCACCTTGACCCACACGTGAGAAGGTCGACACAACGGAGACGTAGCTTGACGGGTGCTCAAGTGAACTTCGGGTTAAATCATTGTGTCTCCATTTGTCTCTTGTCATCCTTTGGTGATTGGCTTCATTGTTCATATTGGGATATCATCTCCGGTGATTGGGTGACTTACCTCGACAAGTCGGTATAACTACCTCCTCTCTACCTTGCATTTACTTTGATATATATTGTGCTTGAGTAGTTTGTGTAGTCTTGCTAGTTGCTTAGTCTTGCTTAGTGTAATCTAGCTTGTTCACCTAGTTCGTAAAGTAGTGACTTAGCAAATTGAGTGAATTAGAGATCATAGCAACTAGATTTGTTAATAGGAGGCTTGCCGACAAGTAGAGCTAGAGCAAACGCTTTTATCGCCATTTGTTATTCTAACAAGTTTGTCTAGTGTTTTGTAGAAATTTTTATTAGGCTATTCACCTCCCTAGCCATTTAGGACCTTTCAAGTGGTATCAGAGCTGTGGTCACCGTTTTAGCAAGGAGTAACACCCTTCGGTGCAAGATATGGCTACTATAGTGTTCAACCATGTTGGGGGAAAGCCTCCTCACTTTGATGGTGAGAGTTCTTTTGATCATTGGAAGAGAAAGATGACCATGTACCTTGGATCAATACATGAGAGAGTATTGGAGGTGACGGAGAATGACTATGTCATCCTTGATCCCACCAAGCTCACCGATGAGGATAGAGCAAACCGAACTTGCAATCGAATGGCACTCAACACCATATACAATGCCATCGATGCAAAGATATTTGAAGGCATCAAGGACTTGGATCGTGCTAGTGAAGTGTGGACAAGATTGAGTGAAACATATGAGGGCACCAAGGTTGTCAAGAGTGCCAAGCTATATGGCCTCAACAAAGGAGTTTGAGACCTTCAAGATGAAGGATGGTGAAACAATTCTTGAGATGTTTCATCGGCTACAAGTGATTGTCAATGATCTCAAGACACTAGGCTACAAGACACAAGATCAAGACTTTTGTCACAAATTCTTGATTAGCCTACCTTCAAGATTCAAGATGTTGATCCTCATGCTACAAAGAGATGGGCTTGATTCAAAGAAGCCAAATGATTTGCTTGGAGAGGTGTTGACATTTGACAAGTACGATCATGATGTGGATGCCAAGGAGAAGAAGGAAGACAAGAAGGTTGAGGAGAAGAAGATTGTTGCATTCAAAGCATCTTCTACGTCATGCAAGGGCAAGGCAAAAGCACAAGAAGAAGAATGTGATGCATCCGGCCTAGAAGAGGTTGATGAAGCACTTGCCTTGGTTGTGAGGAAATTTGGCACAATGCTCAAGTACAAGAGAAGATTTGGGAACTACAAGAAGAAGGACACTCCCAAGGGCAATGAAGATAATAGGCTATGTTGGAAGTGTGATAGTCCCGATCATTTCTTTGAGGAATGTCCTCATAGGAAGGACAAGAAGAACAACAAGGACCATAGAAGGGGCAAGAACAAGGCTACCTTCAAGAAGGGCAAAGATGGTGCATTTGTTGTGACTTGGGATAGTGATGAGTCCGAAGGTGAAGAAGAGGGCAAGGCAATGATGGCTCTAGTTGATCAAGACAAGCCTTCTCTATTTGACTCATCCTCCTGGTTCATGCTTCATGGCTAAGGCCACTAAGGTATATGATGATGATGAACCATACCTTAATGAAGTAAAATATGATAGTGAGGTTGAATATGATGAATCAAATAAACCCACTAAAGAAGATATGTTTGCGGTAATGGAGCAAGCCAACATTGTTCTCATAGCTAAGGCTAAGGAATGTAAGGCCTTAGAAAAGAGAGTTGCCTCTCTTGAAAAGAGCCTTAGGGAGCAAGAAGCCTCTTATGAGTGTCTAAAGGAAGACCATGAGGAGCTTCAACTTGCTCACACAAAGCTTGAAAAAGCTCATTCCTTGCTAGTAGCTAAGTGTGACAAGGTTGTCTTGGTCTCCAAGATGGGTGTTGGTTCAACATGTGACATTATAGATGAACCATTTGTGGTTGATGTTGAAGAACCAAACATACCATCCACATCCACACCAACCCACTCTACCTCCACTAGTAGTGATGAAAAGATTTTAGAATCATCATTATTAGTTGAGAATGAGACTCTCAACTCACCCACGCCTTGGGTAAGGCATATGGTGGGGATGCCAAGTTGCTAAAGTGCTTGGGTAGCCAAAGATTTTCCCTTAACAAGGAAGGTCTAGGGTATATCCCCAAGAAAGGCAAGAAGGCCTCTGTGACTCCAAAGCCTAGCTTTGTGAAGAGCAATGGTTCTTATTGCTATAGATGCAAGCAAGTTGGGCATCAAGAGCAAGAATGTGCTAAAAAGAACATCAACAAGAAAGCAAACAAAGTGCATTCCATTTGTTTTGATTCATGCTATTTGCTTACCAAAAGGGAGAATGGTGTTAAGGCAAAGTTCATTGGTACACCAATTGTGGGACCAAAGAAGAAGTCCATTTGGATGCCAAAGTCTTTGGTAACTAACCTCCTGTTGGTATACCTTATAGCATAAAATATAGAAGTTTTTAAAACGAAAATAAGGGCTTAAAATGAATATTAACATAGTATAGGGGCTTGACTAACATGATTCCACTAGTTTTGGTGATTTATATATTTTTCGAGGATTAAATGCCCAAGAGTTTGCAAGCCTTACGACATAAAGACGATTCGTGACGTAACCCAACGTGGAACCTACGCAAGAACATTCTAGAAGAGACCGAGAGAGCACCGGAAGGAAGGTGGGGCCCACTGGCGAGAGCCGGCGGCCGCGGCCCCCTGGGGCCCCCGTCGACCTCCCATTCAAGGCGGTTCACCACCGCCTATGAGGAGCAATCTAGTCCATCCATCAAGGTCGGTTTGATCCAAGGGTCGTCGTGCATCCTCTCGGGGCTATATAACAAGACCCCCGACCCCTCGGGTGAAACCCTAATTCATTCAAGTCATTCTACTCCATACCCAGTCCATCATCAAGACCCCAAGTCAAGATCCTAAGCCCTAGTTCCACCATAATTAGAGCAATAGCTATCTAGGTTAGCTCTAGAGGAAGTCAAGTATTGTCTTGGATTCCGGATAGTCAAGAAGTAGCGGGGAGCGAAGCTTGACGTGGCTTCTCTCTTGTATCTCATTTGTAAGTATTTGTTTAGTATACAATTGCCATGACTTTATTCTATTTAATGATTATATTCTTAGTTATATGCTTCTATGCTTATTATGATTATATACTTAGTTTAGTATGTTTGTCTTTATATTCAAGCATGGAGTCGTATAGCACCCCCTTAGATGTACACTATGTGGGTGGTCGACAATGTGTAAACGTGGTGTTTATACAACGTTTGCTCGACATCACCCTATATTCTGGGACGTGTGGTAGATCGTGGATGTGATACTCCCATTGAGTCCTTTGGAGTCCACCCCCCGAATGTAGGGCTAGTTGAGCTTTGTTACTATGGTTGGTTGGTTTTGTTCCTAATCTTCCTTAGTAATATTCACCATGTGTAGATATAATGCTTCCATACGATGATGACTAGGTGTATTGCACTAATTATAGTATGCATTGACATATAAGTAGGAGTAACTTAGGGATATTCCATCCATCTCACCTATACTATGGTATTTAGCCTTTTATGATACTAGCTAGTGGCATATGATGATCTTTGACTTGGATGATGCTATCATTATTATTATCTTATTATCTTTATTATGTGACTTACCTCGTTTGAGTTTAGTATGATGCATATGGTTTACTCTACATTACACCACTGCAAGTGAATCATCATTAAATCATCAACCTACCCATAGCCCACCCCTTTCTTTTCGGTAGAATATAAATACGATACCTGGATAGACTCCTTGGTGAAGTGCTACAATTGGGTAATTCTATCTGTGCGCTTGCAGATACTAGAATTATATTATCATAGCAAGAGTTTCAAGTGTCATTAAAAGAATATCCGTTCACGCATTTCTTTAGCGTTGTGAGCTAGGGTGACAGACTAGTTTCGTAGGCAATGCTAGAATGTGTGGTACAGCTTTTGTGCCTATCGTGGTGAGATCAACTCCACCATCGATAATGTTACAAAGTCATAAACCATAACTAACTCCGTCTAACTTTATTAACTCTCCGATCTGACTTTTATTGGAATGTGAGATTAACTCCACATCCAAGCTAACTTATTAGATAGATACCATTTATACATTTCTAGCGCCGCCCTAGATGTGGATCGTGTTAGAGATGTCAACAAGCATTTCTGGCGCCGTTGCCGGGGAAGAAAGGGTGCTAGCCAAACCTAAACACACATACATGGATAGATTGATATCACTTGCATCACGTAATGTATCGAGGACCCATTATCAACTACTCAAACAGGCTTACCCTTGTTTGTCTACTTGTTTTTGATTTTATGCAGGGTAAAAATATTCATTGGAGTAATCGTCCAAAGAGCAATATTGAAAATCAGAATTATTAATCAGAAGGGCAAGAATTTAAGCTCAGAACAACCTTTACACCTTTTTGATTCGGACGTTGATCGAATTAGGCGAAGCCTATTGCCTATTTTCGAGACCATGGCCAACAAGACACTTCGTGAATTTTCGGCTCAACTACGGCCAATGTTCGCCTTTGGACCGGATGTTGCAATTGGGGATCATGATTTTGAGCTTAAGCCCGGGCTCATTAATATGGTACAAGCTAGCCAGTTCTATGGAAAGGCACATGAGGATGCTAGTGCTCATCTCCAACACTTTTTAGAGATTTGCAGTACTATCACCATTAAAGGAGTACCAAGAGATGCAATCCTACTCCGTCTTTTCCCATTCTCACTATTGGGAAGGGCGAAGCAGTGGTTCTACGCTACAAAAGATAAGAATACTACATGGTCACTCTGTTCTACTGTCTTCCTTGCAAAGTTCTTTCCTATAGGCAAGACCAATGCCTTACGAGGGAAGATTGCAAATTTTCAACAAAGAACAAGTTGAGTCTCGTCCCGGAAGCATGGGAACGCTTTCAAGATAATATCTCGTAATGCCCACACCATGGGATGGAAAATTGGTTACTTATGCAGACCTTTTATCATGGGCTCACTACAAGTGCTCGTGAAACAATGGATGCCGCAGCAGAGGTGCTTTCCTATCACTCACACTTACAAAAGCTACCGAACTTGTGGAAAAAATGGCTTCAAACCGAGTTGGAATGAGGAGCGACAACCCCGCAAGAGGTCGGGAGGAATGCACTCATCGAAAGAGGTAGACATGTTGTCCGCCAAAATGGATCTAATAATGAAGAAACTTGAGGAAAAAGCTCCCGAGAAGAAACAAGTCATGCAAATTCTAGACTCCAAAGATGACATGTGAAGAATGTGGCAACATTGGCCACTCATGCAATAATTGCCCGTAGATTGAAGAGGATATGAACTACATCAACAATAACAACAACTATCGTCCTCAAGAAAAATCAAGGTTGGAACCAAAGAAAGACCAAACTACCAAGGTAATTATACGGTAACTATCAAGGTAATTTTAATAATTTTAACCAACCTTCTTTAAGAGATCTTGTTTTAAATCAAGGAAAAACTATGGAAAACTTGTCTAAGAAGTTAACTACTAATGATAAAAGGCTAGAAACAATAAACAATAGAATGGATAGTTTTTCTTCTCGCGATTAAAAACCAACATAGTTTTAACAAAATGATAGAATCTCAAATTTCTCGGTGGCAATTTACGTTCCACTAACCACATCGGTAAAACTTCGGGCTAGCCGGAAGAATTAGAATCTGCAAATCTTGTAGACATTTTTAATGCAGGTCGCTACTTTACGGAAAAGTTAGAGAGCCACCGGCTGGATGACTCCCTACCACCAAAGAAGGAAGATCCAGGGAGGCCAGTCATCACCATCCAAATTGGACCACACGTATTTGAGAATGCACTATGTGACTTCGGCTCAAGCATCAACATTTTACCTCGGGTAATTTATGAGAAAGTTAATGGTAATCCATTGTTATATACAACCATGTGCTTGCAGCTTGCAGATCAGTCGCTCTGCTATCCACAAGGCATACTCCAAGATGTTTACGTACAAGTTGGAAAATCATATGTGCCAGCAGATTTCGCAGTAATCGAGACAGGAGGGAGTGAAAAGGCACCAATCATATTGGGTCGACCTTTCTTGAGCACAGCTAGAGCAATTATCTATGCCCAGAGCGCAAAGATATGTTTCAACATCAATGGAAGAAAAGAAGTATTTAGTTTCAAGAACAAGGTACTCACCTCTCCTGCTCATCCGCAAGCACAATACCTCTGTGAGATGCCGCCAGAACCTACATTCAAGAACACTAAGAAGAACAAAAAGAAGAACAAGAAGGCCCAGCCTGTGAAGGTAATGATGATTAACAAGATAGGTTCTGAGAATGACCATCTACTCAAATCTCCAATGCTGACTAAGATGGAAGATCCAGGCATCCCAACGATATCATGCACTATAAACTGTTTAACCTTCAATAATACATATTGTGATACAGGATCTGGCATCAACATCATGGCCAAGGTAACATATCAATTATTACTCGATAAAATGCCCTTGTACCCTACATATGTGCAGCTACAGATGGCGCACCAATCATGCCGATTTCCGAAGGAATTGCGAAAAGACGTGCCCGTGAAAATTAATGATCATTATGTCCTCACCGACTTTTTAGTCATGGACATGGGTAAAGAGTTGGACCCACCACTAGTGTTGGGAAGACCATTCCTCAACACTACACGCGCCATCATCTACATAAGAACAGGGAGAAATTCACTTCCAATTCCCTACGTAGAAGGTACGAGTATATTTCAATAGTTATACTAACTATGAAAAGAAGAACAGGGCACGCTTGAGACGCCCCGTAAGAAGAAACAATTAAAGATTCAAGAAGAAGAAGAGGTAGAAGGACCTAAAGAAGAAAAGTCGTCCACCTCAACAAACGAAGATTGTAAAATTTCGAAATCAAGGTAGAAGACAAAAGAAATAACGAACCCAAGACAAAAGATATACAGGTCACTAGAACCTCCCGAAACAAGAAGTGGATAAAGAAAAAGACAACTCCCAGCACATCATCAGGAGAAACATCGATCAAATCATCAGAGCCACCAATTGTGACTACTGACATACCTTGGGAGTAATGAGCAAAAAACAAGAAAGTCTTGTTTGGAGGACTTTAATCCCCGAACCTTCGCCAAAAAGGTAATTCGGTAAGTTATCCATATTTAATTCCCAAAGATTGCATATTTACTTTTACCGTTGCATAGCATGTTTCCCTTTCCAAATTACATCAAAAAAGACAACAAAAATATTTAGTGCTTTACATGTTTAAAAAGCTGAAAGCCCCATGTGAGTAAATCGAGGTTTAATACCCTCGAGAGATATTTACCGTGGTGGCATAAAAATAAAAATAAAAATGCATTCATAAGTTATTTATCTTTTCTTGCATACAAAATAAGAAAATCCAAAAATATATTTCATGCCGCTAAAAGATCTCAAAGCGGCGATTATAAGCAATGTGGCTAAACTCTAACGCCTAATCAAGTTCCACTAGCTTTGTTGTCTATTTGAGTTTAGCAGATTTCGAAGAAAGAGAGACATGATGAGCCGACACCACTGTCACCATCTACCTCAACTTCCACATCATCAACCCGACATTCCAATCTAGCTTGGGGAGAGCACCCCCAGTTATCCCGATAAGTATCTTTACTACTACTATTATTATTAGCTAGATATTTGGTTTGCTTAGTTTGCTTAGAGTGAGTCTATATAATCTTTAAAGAGTCTTTGTTATAATATGAATAAATGATCAAGAGAGGGTGTACACCTTTACGCTTTTTGCTCAACTAAAAAGAACTTAAAAATAAAAGGAGATGATGAATAGTTGCTCCATCGTAATGTCTTTCAAGTACCTAGCTTTCAAGCTTAAGTTCTCTCGAAGCTTAAATGTAAAACTACTTTGACTTGAGATTTGCCTTAAACCCGAATTACGTGGATTGCAAATGCTTGCTCTAGAGTCTAGGTAATTGACGAATATGATATGTGAAAGTTTTGAACTGCTATTTCTCTTGCTCCCAAAGTGACACTAGATTTTTGGAGATTTATCTTTTGAAAATTATAAAATATACATGATAAGTTCCGTATGACGAGTGTTGAAACTCCTACCACGACCATATATACATGCACCATAGATTAGGAAAACCTTTTTTGATATATATATAGGTCGCTTGTTTTGCATTGAGTTTGTTCAACCTTTGTCGACCCTTAGAAACTTGTCATGCCGATGTACACTCCATCCATCCACCACATATATTTCATTCCACTAGACTCCACTCATATATGCTGCTTCTACCCTGGAAGTACGCATTCACCATATACACCCACTATATATCCACCAAATATGTTCCACTCCTAACTTGGGAGAAGAGCAATCAAAAAAATATTCCATTCCAGTCAACAATCTTATAAAGCTCTATTACTCTTGTTTATCTCTCGAAAGTTTATTGCAAAAAGAGACTTGGGTTGTTGGTTAAAAAAAAAGAGAGGGAGATGAAAAATGGACAAGTGTCCTACGGGCAGTAGAGCCTACCTCCCTAAAAGAAAAGAGAAATAAAGGAGAGTTAAAAAAATGGACAAGTGTCCGCTGAAAACAATGGGTACCTAGATGCCCGCCTCTCCATAAAAGAAAAATAAAGAAATACAACCCAGGTTCTCTCAAATGTTTTCAAGTATCAAAAGAGAGATGATTTTTCAAAAGAGCTAGAATAGAATTAGACTTTTCTCATCACACTCATTCCATTCATTTCACACCTACCATCGTACTCATTTCATTCCATCATGCACATGCATCGGTGTGACTCGTAACTTTGGATCCATTGTTTGAACTTACAATATATGCTTAGCAAGTAAATTTAGTTTTCTCCCCACCTATGAACTCCAGATATAAGCTTTAGATATAGGGTGAGAGAGAAGAAGGCATAGTGTCCTACTGCCTTAGACCAAAAATACCACATACTATGAGAGAAAGGCAAAACAACCTTATTGCCTTAGGGAGGATCCACCAATTACCACATATGAGAGACTTGAAAGGGTCATACTTAAGGAACTTTAAGTTTTATTTTGAAAATTAGCCAAAAACTCCGGAATGGTGGTTGAACAAAGAGTTGGAGACCTAGTGCTTGACTTGATTGTTCTATCTTTCAATTGCCCAAGATCACAAGACAAAGCTACAAGCTCCATGATTAAAGGTAATATGGGTAAGTTGAAGGTTGAAATAGTTTATCCTGAGATGAAATTTTGTTTGAAAGCATGTGTACTTTTGATGTGTGAAAGCGTTGCGGAACTCCTGATCCAACAACATGGTCTTGCTAGGGACTAGCAAGAGGTAAGCTTGGGGGGGCTTGTTGGTATACCTTATAGCATAAAATATAGAGGTTTTTAAAACGAAAATAAGGGCTTAAAATGAATATTAACATAGTATAGGGGCTTGACTAACATGATTCCACTAGTTTTGGTGATTTATATATTTTTTCGAGGATTAAACGAGAAAATGCCCAAGAGTTTGCAAGCCTTACGACATAAAGACGTATCCGTGACGTAACCCAACGTGGAACCTACGCAAGAACATTCTAGAAGAGACCGGAGAGCACCAGAAGGAAGGTGGGGCCCACCTGGCGAGGCCCGGGCGGCGGCCGCCCGGGTGGGGCCCCCTGTCGACCTCCCATTCAAGGTCGGTTCACCACCACCTATGAGGAGCAATCTAGTCCATCCATCAAGGTCGGTTTGATCCAAGGGTCGTCGTGCATCCTCCCGGCTATATAACAAGACCCCCGACCCTGGGTGAAACCCTAATTCATTCAAAAGTCATTCTACTCCATACCCAGTCCATCATCAAGACCCCAAGTCAAGATCCTAAGCCCTAGTTCCACCATAATTAGAGCAATAGCTATCTAGGTTAGCTCTAGAGGAAGTCAAGTATTGTCTTGGATTCGGATAGTCAAGAAGTAGCGGGGGCGCGAAGCTTCACGTGGCTTCTCTCTTGTATCTCATTTGTAAGTATTTGTTTAGTATACAATTGCCATGACTTTATTCTATTTAATGATTATATTCTTAGTTATATGCTTCTATGCTTATTATGATTATATATTTAGTTTAGTATGTTTGTCTTTATATTCAAGCATGGAGTCGTATAGCGCCCCTTAGATGTACACTATGTGGGTGGTCGACAATGTGTAAACGTGGTGTTTATACAACGTTTGCCTGCGACATCACCCTATATTCTCGGGCGTGTGTGGTAGATCGTGGATGTGATACTCCCATTGAGTCCTTTGGAGTCCACCCCCGAATGTAGGGCTAGTTGAGCTTTGTTACTATGGTTGGTTGGTTTTGTTCCTAATCTTCCTTAGTAATATTCACCATGTGTAGATATAATGCTTCCATATGATGATGACTAGGTGTATTGCACTAATTGTAGTATGCATTGACATATAAGTAGGAATAACTTAGGGATATTCCATCCATCTCACCTATACTATGGTATTTAGCCTTTTATGATACTAGCTAGTGGCATATGATGATCTTTGACTTGGATGATGCTATCATTATTATTATCTTATTATCTTTATTATGTGACTTATCTCGTTTGAGTTTAGTATGATGCATATGGTTTACTCTACATTACACCACTTTGCAAGTGAATCATCATTAAATCATCAACCTACCCATAGCCCACCCCTTTCTTTTTTGTAGAATATAAATACGATACCGGATAGACTCCTTGGTGAAGTGCTACAATTGGGTAATTCTATGCGTGCGCTTGCGGATACTAGAATTATATTATCATAGCAAGAGTTTCAAGTGTCATTAAAAGAATATCCGTTCACGCATTTCTTTAGCGTTGTGAGCTAGGGTGACGACTAGTTTTAGTAGGCAATGCTAGAATGTGTGGTACAGCTTTTGTGCCTATCGTGGTGAGATCAACTCCACCATCGATAATGTTACAAAGTCATAAACCATAACTAACTCCGTCTAACTTTATTAACTCTCCGATCGACTTTTATTGGAATGTGAGATTAACTCCACATCCAAGCTAACTTATTAGATAGATACCATTTATACATTTCTAGCGCCGCCCTAGATGTGGATCGTGTTAGAGATGTCAACAAGCATTTAAAGGCGTTCTTGCGGGAAGAAAGGGTGCTAGCCAAACCTAAACACACATACATGGATAGATTGATATCACTTGCATCACGTAATGTATCGAGGACCCATTATCAACTACTCAAACAGGGCTTACCCTTGTTTGTCTACTTGTTTTTGATTTTATGCGGGGTAAAAATATTCATTGGAGTAATCGTCCAAAGAGCAATATTGAAAATCAGAATTATTAATCGGAAAGGGCAAGAATTTAAGCTCGAAATAACCTTTACACCTTTTTGATTCGGACGTTGATCGGATTAGGCGAAGCCTATTGCCTATTTTCGAGACCATGGCCAACAAGACACTTCGTGAATTTTTCAGCTCCAACTACGGCCAATGTTCGCCTTTGGACCGGAAGTTGCAATTGGGGATCATGATTTTGAGCTTAAGCCTGGGCTCATTAATATGGTACAAGCTAGCCAGTTCTATGGAAAGGCACATGAGGATGCTAGTGCTCATCTCCAACACTTTTGGAGATTTGCGGTACTATCACCATTAAAGGAGTACCAAGAGATGCAATCCTACTCCGTCTTTTCCCCATTCTCACTATTGGGAAGGGCGAAGCGGTGGTTCTACGCTACAAAAAGATAAGAATACTACATGGTCACTCTGTTCTCTTGCCTTCCTTGCAAAGTTCTTTCCTATAGGCAAGACCAATGCCTTACGGGGAAGATTGCAAATTTTCAAGATAATATCTCGAAATGCCCACACCATGGGATGGAAAATTGGTTACTTATGCGAGACCTTTTATCATGGGCTCACTACAAGTGCTCGTGAAACAATGGATCTTTGCAGGCAGAGGTGCTTTCCTATCACTCACACTTACAAAAGCTACTTGAACTTGTGGAAAAAATGGCTTCAAACCGAGTTGGAATGAGGAGCGACAACCCCTCAAGAGGTCGGGGAGGAATGCACTCACTTGAAAGAGGTAGACATGTTATGCACGCCAAAATGGATCTAATAATGAAGAAACTTGAGGAAAAAGCTCACGAGAAGAAACAAGTCATGCAAATTCTAGACTCCAAAGATGACATGTGAAGAATGTGGCAACATTGGCCACTCATGCAATAATTGCCCGAGAGATTGAAGAGGATATGAACTACATCAACAATAACAACAACTATCGTCCTCGGCAAAATCAAGGTTGGAACCAAAGAAAGACCAAACTACCAAGGTAATTATACGAGTAACTATCAAGGTAATTTTAATAATTTTAACCAACCTTCTTTAAGAGATCTTGTTTTTAAATCAAGGAAAAACTATGGAAAACTTGTCTAAGAAGTTAACTACTAATGATAAAATGCTAGAAACAATAAACAATAGAATGGATAGTTTTTTCTTCTGCGATTAAAAACCAACATAGTTTTAACAAAATGATAGAATCTCAAATTTCTCAGCTGGCAATTTCTGTTCCACTAACCACATCAGGTAAAACTTCGGGCTAGCCGGAAGAATTAGAATCTGCAAATCTTGTAGACATTTTTAATGCGAGTCGCTACTTTACGGAAAAGTTAGAGAGCCACCTACCGATGACTCCCTACCACCAAAGAAGGAAGATCTAGGGAGGCCAGTCATCACCATCCAAATTGGACCACACGTATTTGAGAATGCACTATGTGACTTGGCTCAAGCATCAACATTTTACCTCGGGTAATTTATGAGAAAGTTAATGGTAATCCATTGTTATATACAACCATGTGCTTGCGGCTTGCGGATCGGTCGCTCTGCTATCCACAAGGCATACTCCAAGATGTTTACGTACAAGTTGGAAAATCATATGTGCCGCCCGATTTCGCGATGTCGAGACGAGGAGGGAGTGAAAAGGCACCAATCATATTGGGTCGACCTTTCTTGAGCACAGGCTAGAGCAATTATCTATGCCCGGGAGTGCAAAGATATGTTTCAACATCAATGGAAGAAAAGAAGTATTTAGTTTCAAGAACAAGGTACTCACCTCTCTGCTCATCCGCAAGCACAATACCTCGTGAGATGCCGCGAGAACCTACATTCAAGAACACTAAGAAGAACAAAAGAAGAACAAGAAGGCCCGACTGTGGCGGTAATGATGATTAACAAGATAGGTTACGAGAATGACCATCTACTCAAATCTCCAATGCTTTGACTAAGATGGAAGATCCGGGCATCCCAACGATATCATGCACTATAAACTGTTTAACCTTCAATAATACATATTGTGATACGAGGATCGGCATCAACATCATGGCCAAGGTAACATATCAATTATTACTCGATAAAATGCCCTTGTACCCTACATATGTGCAGGGGCGGATAGCGGACCAATCATGCCGATTTCGAAGGAATTGCGAAAGACGTGCCCGTGAAAATTAATGATCATTATGTCCTCACCGACTTTTTAGTCATGGACATGGGTAAAGAGTTGGACCCACCACTAGTGTTGGGAAGACCATTCCTCAACACTACACGCGCCATCATCTACATAAGAGCGAGGAGAAATTCACTTCCAATTCCCTACGGAGAAGGTACGAGTATATTTCAATAGTTATACTAACTATGAAAAGAAGAAACAGGAGAAATTCACTTCCATTATCTTATTATCTTTATTATGTGACTTACCTCGTTTGAGTTTAGTATGATGCATATGGTTTTACTCTACATTACACCACTTTGCAAGTGAATCATCATTAAATCATCAACCTACCCATAGCCCACCCCTTTCTTTTCGGTAGAATATAAATACGATACACGGATAGACTCCTTGGTGAAGTGCTACAATTGGGTAATTCTATGCATTGCACTTGCGATACTAGAATTATATTATCATAGCAAGAGTTTCAAGTGTCATTAAAAAGAATATTCGTTCACGCATTTCTTTAGCGTTGTGAGCTAGGGTGACAAACTAGTTTAAGTAGGCAATGCTAGAATGTGTGGTACAGCTTTTGTGCCTATCGTGGTGAGATCAACTCCACCATCGATAATGTTACAAAGTCATAAACCATAACTAACTCCGTCTAACTTTATTAACTCTCCGATCTAACTTTTATTGGAATGTGAGATTAACTCCACATCCAAGCTAACTTATTAGATAGATACCATTTATACATTTCTAGCGCCGTCCCTAGATGTGGATCGTGTTAGAGATGTCAACACCTCAAGGACCCAAGCAAAGATGGGTACCTAAATCTCATTGATTTGATTTGTAGGTGGATTACAAGTCCCGGAGGGAGGCATTGGATTGTTGATAGTGGGTGCACTCAACACATGACCGGTGATGCTAGAATGTTCAACTCTTTTGATACAAGGTCAAGTGGTGGTGGAATCACATTTGGTGATAATAGTAGAGGCAAGGTCAAAGGACATGGCAAGATTGAAATCTCTAATGAATTGAGCATATCCAATGTGGCACATGTTGACAAGGTGAACTTTAACTTGCTCTCGGTAGCACAACTTTGTGACCTTGGTTTCAAGTGCATATTTGGGGTTGATGATATTGAGGTTGTTAGTGTGAAAGATTCAAAGTTGATATTCAAAGGCTTTAGGCATGACAATCTCTATCTAGTGGATTTTGGCACTAGTGAAGCAAAATTGAGTACATGCTTGCTCTCCAAATCAAGCATGGGTTGGCTATGGCATAGGAGACTTGGTCATGTTGGCATGAAGCAATTGAACAAGCTTGTGAAGCACAACTTAGTGAGAGGCTTGGATGGAGTTGAGTTTGAAAAAGACAAGTTATGTAGTGCATGTCAAGCCGGCAAGCAAGTGGGCAACACTCATCCTAAGAAGAATTTCATGAGCACTAGCAAAGCCATTTGAGTTGATGCATATGGACTTATTTGGGCCAACTACATACACTAGCATTGGTGGCAATAAGTATGGATTTGTAATTGTGGATGATTTCACTAGATATACTTGGGTATTCTTTCTCAATGACAAAGAGTGACACATATTCTATCTTCAAGACATTTCTCAAGCAAGTGTGCAATGAATATGATGTTACCATCAAGAAAGTGAGAAGTGACAATGGTAGTGAATTCAAGAATACAAGAATTGAAGAGCTATGCAATGACTATGGCATTAAGCATGAATTCTCACCTACCTACACACCACAATCCAATGGCCTAGTTGAGAGGAAGAATAGGACTCTCATGGATATGGCAAGGTCAATGCTTAGTGAATATGATGTGGGTCAATCATTTTTGGGCTGGAAGCAATCAACACCGCATGCTACTACATCAAACTGATTGTATTGTCATCCAATGATGGGCATGACACCCTATGAGCTATTGAATGAGAGAAAGCCAAGCATTGCTTACTTTAGAGTCTTTGGTTGCAAATGCTACATATTGAAGAAAGGCACTAGATTGGGCAAGTTTGACAAGAAATGTGATGAGGGATTCTTGCTTGGTTATTCCACTACAAGCAAAGCATATAGAGTGTGGAACAACACTAGTGGTCAACTTGAGGAAGTGCATGATGTTGAGTTTGATGAAACCAATGGGTCTCAAGATGAAGAAGAAAATCACAATGATGTTGGTGGAACTCAATTGGTAGATGCAATCACTATGTAAAAAGGCTAATAACCGCCCGATGCGCCCCGAGGCGTCGCTTAAACATAACGTGCGTGCATGTCTTGTCATACCACGATGCGCGGTTTGGGCGGCGTCGATAATAGGTGTCGGCCGGTCCCACCCGACCCAAGCAGCGTCTGAAATAAGGGTAATTATAGGCGGGCATCTACGAAACAGCGTCGCATTTCCGTTCAGGCGGCGTTTTGTTCTCTCGGATCTGAGGCGCGGTATAGCGAGGCGCCTTTTCAAACCAAGTGTCTGCAAGATTCACCATATCTTAGACACGCATTTTGCCTGACGCATTCTTGGAGCGATCGTGCGTGGATCTGAACACTAATTGAGGCGCGTGTTTGTATACGGACACTCTTTTTAGTGCCACCCGTGCATGCGATTTGCGAGTGTTCTGAACACGGCGTCTCTACACGAACACTTGGAATGTCGCGAAGTGTGCATAGCGGTCCGTGTATTAAAGTCGTGCGTTTAGATTGAGGCGGCGTTTTACGGAGAAAATTCCTGGCGTATCCGTACCGTTACCCAAGCCTGGCGAATTAGCGTGTTTAGTCAAACGCAGCCGTCTATCTTGCTTGAAACTATTGCGGACATTGGCCGGTAAGCGAGGCGTGGCGGGTGCACATGTCTGTAACTTCGCCGCGAGAGCGTCTGATCGCCAGCGTTTTGTTAGAGATGATTTGTATCACGTGTATGCGTGATACCGCGAACTTTTCTGACGCGTGATAATGTAGAGACGTCGCGAATTTGGCGGTGTATGCGTAGCGTTTGGAAATATTGCGGCAGCGTGTCAATATCTGAGCGCTTGGCGGTGCAGTGCACGTAACTATCACGTCCATTACGATCAGACGTTTGTTAGAGGCGGTTTATAGCAGCAGGTGTACGTACATATACGGATTATTCTGAGCGATTGGACCGTATGCCCGTCGATCGGCGTTTGTATGAGTGCGAGCGATTGGTAGTGGTATGTGTCGGTAACTAGAGTATCTCACCTCACGGACATTGGATAAAGACAAAAGTTCTATATAACAAATTACCCAAAGCCGAATGTTCTTTTTTACGGCACCGCAGTTACTTACGATTTATGGTACATTAGCATTCGTAAGGAAGTCATAACCATGCTTGATCGAACGATTAGCAATCTCAAGGGCGGGAAGGCATCTATCTTTGGCGTGAGTTAATCTGATTCGCCGACAACTGAAAGTCCCCCCCATCGGTGGTGATCGATGAAGTCGCCCTTCTTCTGCGCTTCTTCTTCTTCTTCTTTCCGGCGAGGAATCGTAGAACGCCCGGCGCTAAGAGTATCCAGCGAGGGGAAGACACTGCAGTTACGCGATTCTTGTACTCGTTAACATCAAGAAGCGAGGCACAATATGTTGTAAGTCGCGTGGATTGGAGACGCAGACCCCAGATCAACTTCAAGGCGTTCCACGTCCTTGCCTATATAACGCCCGGTGAACACATGGCGCTCATCTTGAAGAAAGTGGTTCAAAACCAGGGTAACCGGCCCCCGACTGGTGCACTTGATATACAAGGCATCGATGGCCAACACACGGTTAACGGTAGCGATCTGAACTCCCTTTTTGCCAAACTCGTTGGGAGGAAGAATCCTCCACTCAAGTCGAGGCCAACGAGCATACACGCCTTTGTTTGGACTTTGGACACGGTTACCTCGGATTTAGTTAATGAAGTCCTCCACGGCGTGGCATCGCGCGTGTTTGTCGTGTCGATGTCACGGGTATCGCCGCGGCGACAACCACATCTCGGCAAGTGCGGCGGTCTTTGGGCATGGTGCTGCCCGATTCTTTGTGAGATGACTACATTTCTCGTGTGTTTTTTTTTTTTTGCCGAGGGAAGAAATAGTGCGCTTCTTAAGTAGATGGGGTCTCCAACGGCGGTTACCCGGTCGCGAATGGTTTGCGTCGGTTGAGTTAGTCCGTTGGAACTTGTGAACAATCCATTAATCGTTGTGGAAGTTTAAATGACGGACCGCGGTTGATGTCTAGAAGAAGTAAGCCCTCCTCTGCGGCCTCCACGGTGGAGTTTGGCTCACAGTGCCCGACGGCGATTGGAAGCGGCCGGCGGCGGTAACGAACAGATCTCTAAAGGCTACGAGGAAGATGAGCAGGGGAGTTTTCTTTTTTTTTTTGAAAGCAAGAACGGGAGTTTTCTACTTCTCTCGTAATTTTTCTTTTCTTTTCTTGTGGATCCTGTTTGTAAATGGGCGGTGTAATCGTTGAGATATATATATATATATATATATATATATATATATATATATATATATATATATATATATATATACACACTAGTGCTAGGAGGCGCGCGCTTGCGCGCTGTTAAAACAATGTCTTGATAGGTGTGTAATGGCAAGAGTCGGCAGATCATAGTTCTTGTTCTTGCATAACATGAACTTCTTGGTTTTGTGATAAATTTGGGTGCCACCAAGCATTGGTATTATGCATACATAAAAAAAATACAAACCGTGATCGCTAAGGTCCCAAAAAGCCCGAGGCGCAACTATCATACAAAAGGGCTAAGTCGGGTTTCACCTCAACACATCGGTGTTTTGGGCACACCACAATGCATGATGATCTGACATTTTGTTCTTGCATAACTTAGATCTAGCGAACCACAACGGTGATAAAGTCATGCGGGCATGAAATCATTGCAACTCCATTTGGTATTCTTTGGGATGGATATGACCAACTTGATACAAAATATAATACATTCACAGGATACATTGATCTCGGTAAGCAAACAATATACCATTGTTCATATTCATGGGGCATCCCTCACACATGACAACTCGATGCAAAAACGTCTTGATTTTAGGGGCGTGTTAGGTAGTAGTCGTGAAGATGAAGCAAATTAATAAGCTAAGCGGACCGCGAATCAAGTCCTTGAAAAACAAATCTAGGGCCCAATTTTCTTACGTGCATACAAAAAAGTAGACCATGAAGCATCCCACACCCACATAACTTTGGCTTTGCAAGTTCACAAATGGAGGCGAAACACTTCCGGGGGATTTTTAGCTCTCTCTTTACCATCTTGCATTGCACGAGCCATTTTCTCGGTACCAAGCAGCGGATCTACCTACATAGAACCAAATTAAAAGTATGTTATAAATGGTAGAGAATGTAAGGCTTTGTCATAGCACATTACAATTCTTGAATTAGTATGTAAATAATTTTCATCTTAACATGCATGATGCATCAGCAGGCTGATGTAAAGCAGTAAAGGCATGTATGCAACAATAGAATTAAATATAGCTATTTGTGTCTGGTGCGCCGTGAAACACAAGATTCTATTTTGCAACCGTAGAATCACGACACAACACAAACACAAGCAACGAGGGATCGGCTCACCAAAATTATCGATTGAGTTGGAAATAAATGGGATAAAAATGGTTTGACTACCTCTAGAAGACATGTAACTAACACATGGATCACGATATATATGTGAAAAGCTAATTCTGCAAATATACGCTAGGCAAGAGAGGTTCAACCATATGGCTTTTGCCGTTCTTTGTGAATCTAATGCTCACAAATTCTTTGTAAAGAGAAAGCCACACGAGTAAAACAGATGTCTTAAAATTGAGGACCTAGTGTCTGCGTACCCGGCACATAGTTTTCTATGCAACAACGAATATTGTCGGTTCGACAAATTTCCATGTATGTAAATCATTATTATGTATGAAGTATAGCAAAATAAACTTATAATAGGCATTGTGCTATTAAACCCACTTCTTCTTTGCTATAGTTAACCTACCTTGCTACTATTCCATCTCTATACCCTTAAATTGTTTCACGTATTTTGTTTACATCTCTATACCCTTAAATTGTTTCACGTATTTTTATCGTTACTGAAAAAGAAATTATGTAACCATACTTACTCAGTTAAGAAGGCCATCTTGTGTGCTAGGCTGCTGGTTTTTGGGGTGACCGGTGGAGACAAAACAAAAAGACATTGGACATGAGGAAAAGAAATTTTGCTACGTGTGTAAATAGAGGCGATCCTTTAATTGAATGGACTTTTTTTGTCTGATTACCTACTGAGGTCAGCTATAGGTGAGTCCTTATTTGAATGGATCTCCATTGGACAAAAGGCACCAAACAATTAGAGGTAGAGCATGCATAGATGTCTACTATTTTATATACTGGTGGATAACATATATGATATGATAAAAGCTGAAAGCGATATTACAAATTCAGGATGGATGCAAGCGGCGATGTCGGACAAATTTCAGATCGAGTACATAGTTGTTTACATGCATGAAGAAGTGCACCATTGGTAGATATCAGCGTCTTGCATACCTTCAATATCGTACAACACTTTCGGATATTGCTTTGTTTCACATCGCCTTGAGAAAGGCAAGCCCGGGGGTGGATTCACTTCAAGCCCGTCCGATGCGCTCTGCTGGATTCGGGGAAGCGGTGGCCGCCAGCGCCTCTTCACCGGCAAGATGCCCGTGCGATGTGGAAATACAAATTCTTCTTCATCGGATCCGTTTTTGTCTACGATTTTTGTCTTGGCTCATATCGATTGTTTAGTTGTTTAAAAAAATTTAAGATAACTCACCCGTTGCCTTTGGATGAAGAAGGCCAGCGTAGAGGTGGAGGATGAGCTCCAAGCAAGCGAACTAGTCACGAAAACCGGGAGCGCACACCACTTGTGGTTGCCAAGATCATGAATGAACACGCCCGCGGTGGTTGCCAAGCTCAACGAGGATGAGCCGATGAGGCGTTTACCAAAAAGATGTGGACATTTTCTTCGGCCTCCCTCCCCATCCTTTTATAATCTACCGCGTAGGTCTTTGTGTTTTGTACCTAGGTGTCCTAGGATGAATTGGGAAAAGGTATAAGACAACAAAATTATTGAGCAATGTTGTACAAGCTTATAGATAGCACGAGTCACATAGATATGCGGGACAAAACAAAACCTTTTAGAGCCATTCAAAAAACCTTCAAAAAAGGAAGGATAATGCACTTTACAATCTAGATTTCGGTGCTTACCCAAGAAGATGTGCTTCTCTTGCAACATCTTTTTTAGGCCTCAGCCTGAGAACACCAAGAGATCTGGCGGCGAGCAGGCGATAAGCGCCTTGTTCACGCCGGCGCTCCCCGTCGGTCGGGATCCCCGGTCGGGGAAGTCAAGGCGATGGCGCGACCTCGCATGTAGCCGCCACCGGGGAGGCCCAGCGAAGGACCCCGAGATCTGCAACCACCCGAACAAAACTTCTGTATTTGTTGTTTCTAGAACCACCACGGGAAAAACCAAATCTAGCTAAATGGATGTGATAAAAGGGAGCACACGGATGGAGGCGAAGCGAGAGGCGAACGGGACGTGTGTCGGACCGCTCTCTACTCTTGTTTGGTTCTCGGGAAGAGTTTGGAAGTGAGCGAGAAGAGGGGAGAAAGAGTAGTACTACCTCTTGTACTAGTATAGTTGGAGTATGGGAGAAGGAAGAAGCCAGAGAGAGACTACGAGAGAAGCAGAGAGAGAGACAATATGTGTACTAGTAGTAGTACTCTTTTGCGAGTGTTCGAGACACCATATGGCCCCATGAGCACCCGCCGGTTAATAATGTACTCCATGGCCCCATGGCCCCATGGTTTTTGCATCTTACTCTCCATACTAGTACTTCAAATTTCAAATGTTAACTCTTCAAATATTTGAAATTCAACTTTAAAATAATATCCACCAAACGTGACAAAGTAGTACTCCGTTTCAAATTATAGTTCGTTTGACTTTTTTTTACCTCAAATTTGACCACTCGTCTTATTCAAAAATTTTGTGCAAAAAGCAGGTCAAGTTTAAGTCATTCTTAAAGAACATTTGATAATAAAGCATGCCACAACAAAAGTGATATTTTGCATAAAATTTTGAATAAGGCAGTGGTCAAAGTTAGGGTTGAAAAAGTAAAACGACCTACAATTTGGAATGGATTAACGGTAAGAATACGATAGCTTGACACATCATTATTTTACAAAATCGTAGAAAGAAAAATCATCACATTTGGGTTCACGATGAGGGAGAAAGACCAGGTTACAAGTTGTAACCATAGATTA